>JAMKCH010018746.1:0-36165 GCA_023653785.1 Ophioderma brevispina
TTATTATTTCGAAATGAGAACTAACGACATAGTGTTTTAAATGATCAATAACGATGTCATGTTTATTTCGCTGTGGCGCTGGTAATGACCATGATGACGGAAACACGGGTTACTCCTCTAAAACCAAAGACGAAAAATCTATCTAAAAGATTGAGTTGGGGAAGTCTAAAATCTGATTGAATCTCAATGGATTTGGTTTGCATTTTCAATGTTTTAAGACTGATTTCTCAATCTTTAATTTGGATTTTTCCTCCCTCCACCTCAATTTTCCATTTAAGAGAGTATGACACGGGAGTATTTTGGAGAAGAAATGATTTACAATGTACGGGAAAGTTATAGGGATAAATTGACTTTTCCCTAGAAAATGGGTAACTCGTGACTACGTAGGATATGACGGGAATTAAAGCAACTTGAGTATTAGCAAATTCTGATACTCGGGTATTTATTAGGTCAGTGTTGACTGTGGTGTTGCCGTAGTATCAGTGATCACCTTCATCAGTGCTCTGCACTTCCCGTCCACCCAGCTACGGGAGCCCCGCGCGAACTCGCGGGCCTCCCGTAGTATATTATAGGTCCGTCCATGTAATGCTCTTATTCTATTCCTGCATTCTGTATTAGCAGTAACTATATATTGATTCGGGTTAATGATGCTGTTAATTTTTTCTACTTAGAGAAATAGCTGGGTCAAGAACTTTGAGTTTTAAAAAACAAATGAAATGCATAGATTTTAGTGTCATTTAGGCCTAGACTGAAAGATCTGTAGTGAATGAATTTTCATTTTACTTTTTAGGAACTTGACAGAAAAATGTTTACAATTTATTGCAAGCAAGCTGTAGACCTACTTTACGTACGGTAGATAGCTTTAGTGTATTGACTCACAGAATTAATGTATCTGAGTTGCTTCTAGATTTTTGGCAATTGTTGTTTTGTTGTGTTTTTTTTCATTTTTTTCCTAATTTAACACCGGCGAAAAAACCGAACTGCCTGCTGTCATTGGTTGAAGCCGCTCATGATATCGAAAATAGTTCTGAGATGACACTGCACACCAATGCAAATCATTTTTTTTTTCAATTCTAATGTGAACAAATTTTTTGTGATTCACAATTCATTGAAAAAACTGTGTGGCGACCTGGCAAGTTGTTTTTCATGACTTGTTTGCAAATAATTAATAAAAACGCAGGACATCTAAGTTAATAGCACATTCATCTGCTTCTTCACAGTGGTGGGCGACTTTTGTTGTCCTTTATGTTAATCATTTTTCACTTGGATTTTATCATTTTTTCTATAGGCCGCCCTGTTCGAGGCAGATGCTCCTACCTATCTAGATCGTTAGGTGTGAACGCCGGTCGACAGACTTGTTTGTGTCAGCTCCCAATACCATTTATTATTCTGTCGGTGATACTATTCACACCTAGCTTGCCGTGACCCACAATCTTCTATCTGTCTCTTGCGTAGTGGGTCCTACTGTTTTAATTCCAGAATCACTTGGGGATTTAAGAAATTGACGATTAAAAAGTGAAAGTCTCCCAGTCAAACTTGAAATACATCGCTGGCCGTTTTGGCCATTTTATTTTGTACCACGGGTGGCCGTGACGGACTTTCCCCACAAATAGCGTGTAATGGCATCATGCCTTATAATGCAATCGGCCTATGTAAAGACACATGATAAAAGAACAGACAGGTACCACCTCCCAGGCTAAAAAAGAAGGGTCAGAGACTCAGAGAGACCATGCCCTTGCCCACCAGGTCGTGTGAAGCGATTTAGTCTCCGGCGGGGACCACGTCCGGGCTCCATAGACGATAACGGAATAAAGCGTGAAACTTAATGTTGAGTGAAGAGTCAACCAGGGACCAGGCGGGTGACCTGTTTACAAATGCCCATAGACATATCGATATCGATGTGATTAGCGCCAACCATTTTTCTGATAAGCTACTCAATAATATGCATAAACGTATTCATGATGTAACCGGGGGATGACGTAGCGTAATAGGCGCACGCACTTCTGGCGAACTATAACTCAGGGGGGGGGGTAGGACATGCCAACCTAACATCAAAAGCAAGATTTCAATTACAGTCACTCTCCGGGTGCTAGTCTGTTTCGAAGACTTACGGTAGGAGGACGCTCTTACACACATCGAACGGTTTTACACACCGACTATGATGAATACTAGGCCTGCCTGGTCACGAATATTTCACTCTAATGACTGTTATTGGACATTACACTATTTTGCAGCGGGTTAATCCACTAACCCCGACGGATTTTGAATTCAATAATTTTTTTTCTTAATTATTATCCAATGATCTTACTAAGAATCTTTCGAACAAAGGTTTAAGAGATGCTTTTTAATGTCACTGAGACCGTGAGACTGACCATGTAAATGCACTTAGCAGTTCCCACATTACCGTTTGGTAAAATCCCCAATGATGCCCAAAATCGAGCAGATCGTGTTCCGACCCGGACCCGACCCACCCCGCCCCTGTATAAGCTGTACATATTTCATGGCAGATCGGTGTGCAGTACGCATCATTCTCTTCATTCGAGTGTCCTATCCCGATTTATTTAGGATCCTGAGTCAACTGAATAGGCCGGGAGCGGACATCTGTTTTCAACAAAACGGCCTTGACAACGGCATGGCAACAACGTGCCTAATTCGATGCGGCGGCTGCTGCACGCATAGTGTTCATACAGTAGTGAACTCACTATTAACAGAAGCAATTTTGCGGCAGTCCTGTTTTCAACAACACACCCCGCGATTCGGGGATGTCCCTGGGGCCTTCCCCTTTGTTTCAACCTCTATGTGACGTCAAGCCCGCTCCGGCTATTGTTCACCATATACGCCGGACGAAGTTTTCATATGGGAGATTGGCCTCACTCCAAAACCCTATCTGTAAAGTTTCCCGCCGATATTTGCCAATCCGTTTTGATGCGAGAGCGAAGAACCTGATTTTGTAAGCCCCATAAGTACTGTGTAAAATTATATTGGTCGACCAAAAAAATTGGGCTCAGTTTTTCGCTCATAACTTCCAAAACAAAGTTCCTTTGGCTCTAAGATGTCACAGGTTAAATGAGAAAAAAGTAGCTTTCTTCTATACCAAAATGTTGACAGCACTCCTTCCGTCCGCACGTTCCGGTAAAATCTGGGCTTCTGGGACTAGGCTATTACGATCGGGCATTTAACTTCGTTTAATTTTTTCTAAAAAGGCATTTTACAAAACGTATTCATGGAATTTTTGGTTTCTTTCCAATGCCTAATAGTATCTTAATCAATACAGAGTGGAGGTGGAGTTTTGTTTCTGTGATTTTTGTTTTTCGCTATTGACACTATTTTTTTTCAATGGCACCACACATAGTTTATTAAAATGTCTTTGTCATGCCAATTGGTATAAAATACGCACTGGTTTTCCTAAGAAATGGATAAAATTCGTCAGCTCTGATGTTTTTGTCTTTTCTGCTACCATTGTCTACTGTATGTTATTTAATGTGTTATGCACGTTTAATAGGCCCTATACAAACTATTTATATATAACTTCAATCACATGCGAGCACCTATTAATACTCAACTGACTGATCGACCCGACCCACCCGACCTATGATCACAACTTCCTGTTTTGCGAGTGACGTCGAGCATGGTAAGTCAGGGCAATACTATAACAAAAGGTACTTGACTCAGGCGTGCCATGTCTTTATAAATTACTATAACGCTTCGGTCATATTCCTTTTTCCATTCTGCATCAGACTGACGCCAGCACTTCCCCCGGCCAACAGACCCCCATGAAAACGAGTAAAAGTGCTTAAGAAATACTAAGTCTGGCGGCGGTTACACTCAGTCAACTTCTGTCCCCCTCGCGCGTGATGTGGCGCCTATTTCAGAAAAGGAATTGTGACGGGCGATTAGTCTATTCCAGGCCATCTCGATAGGCGGTTGCCCGTTGGGCCAAATCCGGCCCGCCACCATTGGATTTTTGGGCCCTCAAGCTTGCTCAGATTGATATAAAGGGAAACAAAAGAATTTCGGGTATATTTGGCCCTCAAATAGGGAACGTGTCAAACATGTTTGGCATTCTCTGGCCCCTCATCTAATATAATTTAGAAACGCCATGTCATTACTTCTACAACCGGAACCAGGGCCCCGTCCTGGCCACCATGTTCCACTTTTTTTAAGGAAATGTTTGTTTCGCGTATACCTCCATAGTACGAGGGCGCGGTTTATTCCTAAGTTCTTTTCATCAATACGCCTCGCCCATGCAAAGGACAATGTTGGCCCAGGATCCCCCGGCCAGGATCCCTGGGTGGCCGCGCTCTCCGTATTCATGCGTGTCTACGTCTGTACGTACGTACGTCTCAGTTGCAGAACATGATAATTTGCACATGACCAGGACAATTTTTGGTAAGCGTTAGATCAGGATCTATGGCTAAATAGAGCCATGTGTGTGGAAACTGTGGGTGTCTATGGGTTGTATCCGTTACACGGGTAATTTTTTTTTTGAATGTTTTGGTACATTTAATTCACATCTTGATACCTCTACATAGGACACAATACATAATCAATTAGCTCTTGGTGAGATCTCTCTAAATTGACACCGTAAGTATGGCCATAGCATGTAAACTTCCTGAATTTATGATCATTTAAAGTAAAAAAAATGACAGGGTGGAGCTGAGGCTCCCGCGGAGGCTCCCACGCGGTAAATTTGGAATACAGTCACTAGTTTACGTAATACATTCACTGTCCAAATTTTTTAATCAAAGCTGTTTATTTGAAGATACTATGTTAGATCATTGGCATTGATTAAATATGGAAATAACTGGAATATATTAAATAACTGGCAACTGAATAAAGTAAAAATGTTGGTCCCTCAAAATGAAAATCACAGTCAAAAGAAGCAAAATATTAAATGTCGATGAAATTGTGATGGTGGGGTACTGTACTTCTGTTCTGCTTTGTTGATGTGTCAGTGTTGGTAAAAAAATAAATCTTCACATAAAGATACTTTAAAACTTAAACTTATAATATTAAAATAACAGACGTTATTTTAAAATGTAAGGTTAGACCCTAACAATTGCCACTAAAATTAGAGGCCAATGAGGAATATTTTGGCCTGGCAAAAGTAGCTATAGATATTAAAAAACACAAAAACCATCTCTGGTTTTTTGTAAGAAACTTATGAAGGAAGCCACAGTACCCAAGGAAAGCACTCTTAATGTGGGTGTGGATTTAAAAGCACAAGAAATATCACAAGAGTTGTATCTCTAAGTCCGTAGATAAATGCGACATCATGGGTGCCATTTCCATGTAACTTCAAGACTCTCTTTAAGCTATCCCTAATGGTATAACGGTTAAGCTCATAAAAAATGGTTAAATTTTCATAATCAATCAGTTGGAAAACACTCTTCAATGTTTTTGTGGCAATTTGTGCTGAATAACAATTCTAATCATTACCTTGTAGAATTTGAAAAAAAATGTACATTTTCATGCATGTCGACAAGATGTTTGTGCCGCAGACAATCTTCTCAGGTAGCATAGTAAAAGTATACATTTTTGGAAAGCTCTAGCTCTGTAGAGTTCAAATATGATGTCTTTTTGATGTGGGGTATAAGATGAAAACATAAAGTTCACATGAAGTTCAGAATTTTTTTCATGCACATTTTCACCTTCTACTTGCAATTGCTCTCTAACCATTAACCCCACATGAAAAACAATGTCATTTTGGATTCCTTGTGAAATTTCCTTTCAGAATATGTATACTTTTTCTATGGTAGCATACATGATTATTAAATAATTAATTTCAAACAACAATTGACGCATTTCTCGGAATTGAAAAAGTGAACTTTTCGTGTCACCACGAAAATCTACCAGTTCAAAACGCGTGGCCAATAATCATGATAATGATAATAGGAGCCTGTATCATCATGGCTATGGGGATGAATTCAGTATTTGGGCCAGTGCCTCCAGGCTCCAGTTTATTGCGTTGCCGTTGGCGTTGAGGCTGCCGAATTCAATAGGGTATGCTATTCTGTAGAGTCACCCCTAACCCTAAAGCAAAAAAAAAAACCTTATCATACATACTGTATAACATGCTAATTGCAAAATTCCCGGGAATTTTCAGAGCGAAAATTTCCATGGAGATTTTTGGGAATTCACAAATTAAAGCAAAGTATTAAATATTACACATTTTTTTTGAAGAGCGCTCCAATTTTCAAAAAATTGAGATTTTTACACGGTTTCATTGGTACTGCTATCCTCTTGATTATAATTGTTTGAACTGATTCGAGCAATCTGCTGCTTGTGTGCGTAAAAGGTCGCACTGTTGTAAACAGCGCGTAACACCAAGATAAAAATAGGTACTTGGTACGCCCGTGTACTGGTCGCACACACACCGGTACTGCGTACGCTTAGTTCAAACAACTATTACTGCGACTATAGTAAAACTATACCTGTGAATGGTTAAGCTCGAAAAGTCTGTGTCACAACGAGGAATTTTGTATTAGAATAATTATTATCGGTATCCCGACAACAAATATTCAATGGCTGCTGGGAAACGGCCTTCCAATGTGAAATAGCCGGGAAATAGCGCACCATGTCCCGGTCTACTCTCATCCATTAATTGTTTTTATTGGTTCAGGCAAGCCAAAGTTAGAGGTTATCTTCTCGAGGTTCACTATTTCATCATGGACGGACATAAACGTAGCATTTCAGCTCTGCCGTTAAGTCCAATCTGGGATCCCAATTTCTAATTACAAAATCGTTTATTTTATGATAATAAGCATTTCTTAGCATTAGGACTGGTATCGACAAGGCTGTTGTCGACAAGGTTGGCGAATGTACTTTTCCTGGCATGGCGACAACCTAGATATGGTAAACCACATCTCTGGTTGTCGCCCTCGGGTTAACAACTTTGAGATGTGGGCAGTAGTATCCGTCAGAACCAATAGGTCTAACGTGTGACAATGGGTGACAGGAAAAAGGGGGCAACAAACAAATAAGAATTTCTACAAGAATATGCTTCACTTACCGATATCACAGGGACTACTAACGGCTCTGTTACCAAAGTTTCTACTCGAAGTACGCACGTTTTTTGCAGAAGTTTTACGCTATTTTTCGATATGCAATTAAAAAATAAACATAGTGGTACATATGAATGGCTGAAAGTCTACTACTATGTCGCCGAACAATTGTTGGAACTACGCGTACGCCTTACCTGCTGTGCAACCAGTAATCCCGGGCGTATCGCGTACCTATTTTAATCGTTTTATTTTCCGCGCTGTCTACAGCAGTGAGACCTTCACGCACACACGCAGCCAATTGTTCGAATCAGTTCAAACATTTTTCAACTATACTGTGGGTGCAGTATTGAACCGGTAAGAGCCTCCTACATGGGACTTTGCATAATCCAAAATTTGATGTCATTGTTTTCAGCAGGCTGGAATAGCTTTCGTAAGCACCATACTTTCGGCCACTAGCGACAACCATGGAACTTTGTCGATAACAAATATTCATGGAGGAGCCATATCACTTTTGTAACCAGCATATTCCAGTAATCAAAATAATTGTAACTCCAACTGCCTATTGACTTTATGGAATCTTGAATTTAAACCATACTTTTTTACTTTCACCCCCAGTAACCTGTTTCAAACAGGATTCAATACATCGTGTGAAACTAGTTTGTGTTATATATATATCGTAAATAAATAGCCCAATGACAGGGACTGTATTTTGAGGCGCGCGGTCGCTCTAACGCGCCTTGCGCGCACCTGAAACAGGTTACCATCGCGCGATTCTCGCCGCCTAGAAAGGAGTAAATTTAGTTTTAAAAAACAAAAAAACCGAATTTTTTATAAAAACTTAAAAATACTGTACCTAACATTGTAAAAAGCCGTCGACTTGATTACTGGGACAAAATGTTTGCGTACATCATAGTCGGGCATAAATAATTTAATTACTATAATTAATATTTTTATTAGTATTATTGACATTATTGACCTTAGCCACGCCTATTTTGTAGACACACTTCCGGTCCAGACAAAATGAGGCCTGATGTGTCAAATGTGACCAGGCCGCGGGTACAATTTTGAATGGAAACGCTACTTTTAGAACAATTTTAACGACGTTTCAGTTCAACGAATATCATTCACAGCAAAGCTTTGTGCACATTTCAAGCATTATTATTCCATATTTTCTGATTTTGTACACATATGCATGCAGTCTTGCTAGTGCACGGTCCCCCCCATAGGAGAATAGCTGTTCTGGAGAGGTAGAGTAGGCCGAACTTGACAACCGTCGATAGGGTTGGTATGTGGTGTACGACGTCCATGGCATTAAATTTTCATAACAGCTCCACTGCATCTCTTCTGGGAATTTCAAGAAGAGCTTTTAAACAGCTCGCCTGCCATTTTTCAAAATACAGTCCCTGCAATGACCTCCATAATTTGGTCCACAGTCACTTTTGCATAGAAATAGTTCACAACCTCCCCATGGGCCTAGTCCTGATGATCATGAACTAGATAGTCTAACTTTTTTATGGCTGCAGTTATCATAGCCTATCTAGTCATACGATTTGTGTAGTGAAGTGCCATTTAAGCCAATATTCAGACGCTGCTCTAACTTACAGCTGCAAAGTGCTTAAATATTCATTATTTGCAATAAACGTTATATTGTGGCCCAATTCTTGAGATCTTCTGCTGCATCATGTGATAACCATTTTTTCCAATTTAAAATTCACATTAATGAAATTTTCAGGTGAAACTTACCCTTGTGGTGTGTACATTGGCTTGGTGCCAACTTTGGCAGCCTGTGTACATGTGACATGAACTTTTTTGGAACAAATTGCAGCATTGGTTACAAATTGGTAAGACACTTATCTAAGACTCTAGAGATTGCTATGTATGTCCACAAGAAAATTATTTTTTCTTTTAATTTAGGAAATATACATCTCAAAACATCTCAAACTTAAATGGCATTGGACCTCCCAGAACATTGTTAACTGTATGGCACAAAAGATTTATGTCCAAATTTTAAAAGATGCGATGCCTTAAGTTACAATTATTGAACTACAATGGGCCGGGCTAGTAAATTGTGGAGTTCAAAGAGTTAAAGTGAGGTACTTTGTTTCAATACAAGTGCTCAATCTAAACCTTTGTGTGCTTATAAAAGTAAAACAAAATTTTTGAGAAATGGCACTGAAAGATTGATTGTCGACAATTGTCTAGTTCCAGTAAACTGAAACCGAGGGTCGCCCTTATCTTCAACTGTACATTACATGAACGGCCCTCTGGTTTCAGAACGGAGCCATTGCAGGAGAATGAACGAATAGCAAAACCAGATTCCTCCCCTCAATTTTCCCAACAAAATCAAGTTACCTGAAAATTTCTATGATAAGAATCGCACATTACCTTCTCTTCCATATGCTTCAGTTTCAGGCTTGAAAAGCAACAAATAACGATTTTGGATCGAATTTTGGGAACACGGCATAATCACATTTTTCGTTAAGTCCCAACCGGATAGCAATACAGTTAAAAGGTCACACCCTGGTCATTACTAGGGCATACAGTCCAACTTACGATTATGTATGGGTATTGTTTGGAATGTTTGAACGCGACTCAAACGTGTTCGCTGGGGTGTCGGGCCAACATTGGAAACTCCCGGTAGTATCACGAGCCAGTCGTTTTATATGAGAGATCAATCCAAGATTTTTTGTGCATTTATGGATGGAGCAGAGAAGTAACAATGGATCTTTTTCTTTCTAATGGACGAAAGGAGGGTCGATTTTTTTTTAAACAAAAAAACAAACCATCCACACACACACAATTTAAATAAACAGTTGTGTTTGCATCATTGTCATAATATCCCTTGCCCAGGTAGCTAGATCTAGCCCACGGGCCGTATTGATTTTGAAAAAGAATCGAAAATGTTCCACTGGAGATGAGATAAATTAACTTTATCAAAAGCAATTTTTAACAGGTTGGGTTTACTGTTAGTTGAGGTTTCCAAAAAAAATATTAAAAATTCGATTCCCTCATTCACCAGCTACTACTTTTTGCTTTTAAAAAAAAAAGTGGTAGCATATAGCTTTGGACATAAACGGTAGGTCTCCGGAACTTAAATAGGCTTAAAATGAGGGCCTTAGAGGCGGCACATACCCGTACTTCATCCCGATGTTGAGAATACCCACCCCCCCCCCCCCCCCCCCCCCCCCCCACCCCCCCCCCCCCCCCCCCCCCGAGAATACATAGTGTTTACGGAGAAGGATCCAAATTTTTGTGTCCCCCTCGAGAATTCTTTCTGGTTCCTTACCCCATCCACCACGCATTTGTAAAGGTCTGGTTTAATGTTATGCCCACTGTTGTTTTTACTATCAGATCAGGCACTGCAATTTTTGAAGTTAATTTTTATTAATAAAAATATGTGCGAAAATCACAAAATACCTTGCGCAATATGAACTATGACCATTTATTTTCGTAAACGGCTGGTAAAAGATACATGTTCAATAATAATACGAACGTCATACCGTTCAATCACTCCACCAAGACCAAATGAGCGCGTTTCTTTTTTTGGTTAAATACGCATAACTTTAAGATGAGGTCAAGGGTCATACAAGGTCAAAGGTCAAAATTGGATGTCACATCTGAGTGAAAACTTATCTCGAGTAATTCGGAGGCCCTTATTTTTTAACATAAATTTTATCGCCCTGGAAGGACAAATCAAAAATGAATGGTACAGGTTGATGCATATCTAGAGCACACAGAGGGTGGCGTGGTATATTTGACAATATGTTTTTAGTAATTGTATACATCAGTGAAAAGGCGTGCACTTCGCAATTTCGACTGTTCTGGTTATATGTACTTTCCCTTTTACCAGCGGTACCAAAACCAGAGGTCAGTAGATGATACGGTAGTGTTTAAAGATTGTTGACCTCTGGTTTTGGTTCCCAGAACTATACCAATTGTCCGCCATCGATATTTTATGATTTAACAACATGTCAACAAAGAAAACACAAAGGTCAGCTTCTACTTAGCTATCTCGTTCGCAGGTATAGTTTCCTAGACTATTACAACTTAGCTTTCAAATTCAACTTTTGAAATTGGTGGCGCTCTTCAAAAAATGTGCCATTATTTCTTTAATGGTAATTTCTGGGAATTTTAGGAAATTTTTTTGGGATTTTTGGGAAAAATTTCAAAACAAATTTTTAAATTTATAAGGTCCTTTTCAAATTAGGATATTTTCTGGCACACTGAAATGCTTCAGAAGAACATATATGTAAGCAAAAAACAAGCATGTTTTTAAACACTGAGAAAATGGAACAACACTTAATGTTTTGCAGTTTATTTTCTATCTACATGTATACACTCCATAGTCTTTATACTAATACTTTTGTCTCATCTAAAGTTTGAAGGGTTGACGTCATTTAGTAATTCAGACTCTTACCGACGTTGGAAGAACTGCTTATTGCTCAAAATGATCATATTGCAAAAACGCTAAGTTTAGTAAGAGATTGCGACAACCAAATCACCTCAAACAATTTTTAAAATATCCTTCCGCGTGACAAGTTTCGATCTCTGAAACCTTGCATGCCATACAAAATAACGGTCGCACTGACAAGAATTGTGGGGGTAAGTATGGTTATTACACCGTGGGATTTTTTTCCATATAAGGAACCGTCATACCTAATTATGGACATGGCAACTTAATACGCCTCACGAAAACGCGTAAACAAAAATAATAATACATATTCATGATCAATCAGCTGCGCAATGAAAATAAACAAACTACGTACACTCACGCAAATGCATGATCACTGGCACAGCAAAATCCTGCGGCGTTTTCGCCAAATCTTGTTTGAACAACATTACGCGTATCAGCTTTGGTTCCGAAAATGAAAAACCGATCATTCTGAACGTGTACGTTACTTTAGACGTGAATCGACCCACAGTTAATAAAGATGACGTGGAACAAAAAACAGCCAAAGCCACCGGAGTGTCCTAAAATCACTGTTATAGGCTAAGAGGGAGAGAAGATTGGGTCACATACAGGATGGTCGCCGCTCATAAAAATAAACCAATCAACAAAGGATATGACAGTTGGGTCGCCTGTGCCTCAGAAAATAAATTCCACCGTGCTTTTTTTAGCAGAACACACTACCCACATTACGGACGTTTGCATGCATAAGTCCGTGCAGATCCCAGTCCTTTCCTACGTCACCTCTCATCATTACATCGAATTCTTCATCACCTGGTATTTGTGTATAAAGGCCGAAAAAGGAACTCCGTCCTAATAGAAAGACCGGATATTACAGAATGGCGACATAGATATCTGCGTGCCATAAAAATCATAGGCAAAACACCGTCTATCGTCTATACGGATAGACCTGGGTAAATGCTGGTCATACACTCAAGGTCTGGCATATTTACCCCGGTCCGATTCCCGACTTCAACGGGAATGCAGGTCGGAGCACAGACTAAAGAAACCTTCTGGAAAGGTGAGCGCCTCCATCATCGTACAGCAGGGAGCAAAGATGGATTTCCTGGTGCTGAAATGATATTTCAAGCGAAGAAAACCAAGGAGACTATCACGGAGAAATGAACCCTCAATTGTTTATGAAAACAATGGTTCACACAACCACTCCTCCCCAACATACCATCGAAAAGTGTGCTCATTATGGACAATGCTTCATATCACAGTAGCAGCCTGTGGCATTACTTCCAAGAAGGGGATGGAGAAAAGCGACATTCAGGCATGGCTCACAGCAACAACGTTTCCATGGACCCCCATGAACATGATTATTGCTGAACTACTGGAACTGTTACCACTCGAAAGCAATATAGTGAGAAAAGATGACAATTTGGCCAGGGCAGCCAGTCACGAGGTTCTTAGACTTCCCCCATATCATTGTGAATTAAATGCAATAGAGCTTGTAAGTATACAAAAAGCCATTATATTAAAGAAAATCGATGTTAAGAAAGATTTTAACCCTTGTGAAGGGGAGTGGTTGGGGCGGGGGCGGGGGGCAGGTTCGATTACCAGAAAAAAGTACTTGCACTTGTGAGGTAAATAGGGAGAAAAACTACCTGCACAAAATGGAAAGCAACCTGCACACAATTAACCATCATGTATTAGCATTTTTAAACTAAGGAACTTACCCTATTCTGCCTAAAACTCGCAGTCTTCGTCACTGGATTCTTAAAAACTAGATCCTCATTATTACCACTACTTGATTTAGATTTTCAAAAATGAGAAGAGCGTCCTTTGCGCATTTATCACATGGATTCAGAAATAACAGCTGATTTCAATTCCAATAAGAACAACACTTCGCTAATTGTGAGGCTCATTCACGTGCTATAGTTCATCGGAACTTTCTAATGACCAAACACGTGGCTGAAGTCTCGGCAGTCACACCACCGGCACCTTGAATATCGTGTATTTCTATTGCAAAACCCCACGTGGTATTTCTAAGAAAATAACTATGGATATCCATTTATGTTACATACTGTATATTTTTTTAACTTTACTCTTTCAGCATGTACTTGCAATCTAAACATCATCTTATATCGGTGTTGTCTGTTGTTGTTTTTTTTCACTATAGCCAAGTAATAAGTGTATTAGTATTAAGTATGACTTAAATTTCCCAGCTAGGTAATTTGGAATTCGGAGCAGCTGCGGTGTGCGCGGTCCTCCCAAGTCCCACTTGCTTTAATGGCAGATAGCCCTCTAGGCAGTAATGAATATTTATCGTGGCTACTAGACGCCTGCACAGCAGCGCCTTCACTAGCTCTACGACTCCGCTAGACAACGTCTCAACGAGCAGCCTTTATTGATATTGAACTAGTAAATGTGTAATATTGACCTGGGGATTCCCCGAGAGCGTCCTACGCAATGCTCGCTTGATAGATGCCCTGCTTGGGAGAGTACAGACACCTGATGTGATTTTTTGATTGCGATGTCGCCGATCTACCGTGTTCAATTTTGTGCGTGAAACTAATCATCATTTTTCACAGGGATAAAAAATTAAAATTGGGCGTCATTTCGTAAGGAAAATTTATTTACATATATATTCTAATCATTTATAGGTATTTTTCTGGTCCAACTGTTCTAATTTTGGGCCTAAATTTTCATGCACATGTGCAGGTTCGTTTGGAAAGTACCTGCACAGAATCAGTCGCCTGCATATGTGCAGGCGTGCAGGTGTTAAATCGAACACTGGCGGGGGTTTACAGCATTTGCGAACATTTCACACCCTATAGGGTGGGATATAGGGTGGGGTAACCCGGGTAAACCATTTCAATCGCTCTATCCAGGTTTCGTGACCTTGCTGTGAACGTCCCAAGGTCCAACTTGGGCTCCCACAGAAATCAGTTCTCCCATTCTCTTAGGTTTCTGGCAATGGCCCTTCCTGCTTCATGTGCAAATCAAACCAGGACTTGCAGAGTTTCAAATGGAGGTTAATCCCTGGGGGGGGGGCACGGACCTGAAAAGGTGGTACGGGTTATGTGCGGGGCCCTTAAGACCCCCCCCTTTTCAGAGCCATCTCTGCTGCAGTTCGCACGGGAGGGTCCCCATTTTGAGCATGTTTCAGCTCACAAGACCCCCATTTTGTATTCAAGTCAAAAGCACAATTTTGATTTTTATTATAAAAAATTAAAAAATTTTAACACTAACTTTTGTGTCCCTACATTTTGAACAAAATTTTTCGTTCCAATCTCAAGGGTCTAAATTTTCAGTTTTTCATTTTTGCAAGACCCCCCCCCCCCATTTTCCGGTCAAGTTTCGTTTCAGTTCGCAAGGTCCAAGGTGCGACCCTGCGGTCTGCACACACAAGCCCCCTAACCCAAATGAAAAGGGTTGAAGGTGACCCCCGTGGGTTAAATCGCTAGGCCTTGGGGTGGCAACCAATCCGTTAGCGTTATATTAGATACTGGCTGTTAAATTGCCTAGATTAAGCCTTGGAACTACATAAAAACAATCACCTTGAAAACATAACTGGCATCCCAGGACCGCTCAACTGATTCTACAAGTTTCCAATTAGATTATTTTTCAAAAATGGACCTAAAATACCACTCTTCTTCAGCTATCTCATTCAAAATTCATAAATTTTATTTAACATAAAGTGTATAAAATTAGGTCTAATTTTATCTTACATTATATGACATCAAATGGAATTATTGATTAAATAAGAGTCTAGGCTTCTATTGGGTAATTGAAATCTTATCTTGTCAACTTGATTTAAATCACTTTTCATCAACCTGATTTGTTTTATGATTTATTATTTTAAAGAGGGAAAATGATTTTCAAGGCTATTTTTGTGGCCCTTTTTTGCCTTGCTTTCGTACACTTTGGCAAATTTTCCAATGCACAATACAAACCCAAGCCTTCCAAAACCGGTTTTCATCAGGTTTTGCTTTGGGAAACCCGAAAGTGGCGGTTGTTTTTGCCCCTATCCTATAATAACATAATTATATTCATATTTAAATACAGTGGCTTGATATGTGTACAAACCCCCAAAAAGTGTTTGGATTTAATTTAAAATTTTGCTTTATTTTTGTTCTAAATAAAATAAATTAATTACCAACTAAATGATTTTCCCAACTTCTTATTGCTTGTAAGTGGTGTATTTGTGTACTCGTGTGTTCCTTTGTAGTGTCTGTGTGTGTGTCTCTGTGTGGTACGCGTGTGAGCCATGTGTTTGACTGTGTGTGGTGTGTGTGTGTGTGTGAGTGTTCAACAATATAAACTTGTCAAATTTCTTTTTTCTCCAAATGGCATAATGCTATCGGCATGCGTTCCCCGTCTTCTTCCTCCCCGGTTTCTAATCCCTACCTTGAATAGGCCTGGGGGTCACATGCCAAGAACCTGTGGCCACAAACATACAAACATTCAAGCTAGATGAAGTTTTAGACAACTGCTTCAAGATGGCCCTGGAAAATGTGACTACTCCCACGAACTGGCAAGCATTTTGAAAAAACATGTTAGAAAAAGTAGAAGAATAATGTGGTCTCAAAGGAAAATCTGGTGACAACTGCTTACAGAAAATGTGAAACCTGTAATTATATGCTTGGGTGAAGACGACGATGACACTGACAGTGAATCGGAATTGGGGGGGGATGATGAAGCTATGCAGAGTAGCATAGGTGAGTACAGCAAACTTTCATAAGACCAGCTTTTACAACACATACACTGGGCCATGTGTGCATAATAATATGAAAGTGGGAAAAATAATAATAATAATAACAATACTATAAGGGCCTCATTTTTTTTTAAAATTTAAAATATCCTTTAAAAAGGCCTAAATACAAATAAGGTCATGAAGTCTAAAACCTGTAATGGTTTATGTGTAGGCTATAGCTAGCTAGGCCAACTGTATCCTGCCTAATAAATGTAAAGCAAGTTAATTTTCATCACATGTCAGCTTATGTCTGTTGGCCTAGGCTTTGTAAGGCCTAACCTTTGAACATTGCACACTACTATAAAAGCAATGCTTACACTAGTCTACGTGGCTTGCACAATGCAAGCACCTCATATAACCTTTTTTTTTCTCTCAAAAGTGACAGCATGATGCATTCCGGACATGCATTTGGCCAAATCCTACCCATCTTCAAACTTCGTGTATCGAAATTCTCAATAATTCCATGACCGTCGTCCGAAGACAGTCATAATCTCATATCATGCATACAGACTCAGTATAACACTGTCACTGAAAATTACGACGGTCAGGGCCTTTATTCACTTTTCATGCAGGCTCATAGTCATTGTAAAAATTATCAGAAACAAGCGAATGGTCAATTTATGTTGGGGGGGGGGGGGGGGTAACTCTTCTAATTTTCAATTCTGATTTTGGTCATTTGGACTAGCAATCAATTTAGACCATATTCGGAGGTCCTCAAGTGGTTAGCCTATACTGCAATCGAGCTGCATGGCATACACTACTTACTGTACACAACATGCACACACAACCACCCACACACAATGACCAGATGACACGTTGACCCAAACGATATGGTCGATCTAGTCATGATAGACAACGCAATTCTACTGAAATAAATCCCCCACCCCCCCCTTCCCCCCCCCCCCCCCGTTCGGCCCTGATGCCTGAGATTGAAAATGTCTCTTTGTGAAATCTACACATACCTGTGGGCCACAAATCAGGACTGATAATTTGCTACCATATTAGGTCGAACTACCGTCATCACTCAAATAATAATGTGGGGAAAAAATCGACAGCACCCGTTGAATGCATGTGCATACTTGCACTGTTTTAACTTTACAGTCAGTGTTTACGTGTCGCAGCGCTTTGACTGAGTTTGACCGTAGCACCACCCCGGAGCACCACCTCCACCGGCCATAGCCACACAAAATTATACCTAAATAAATGTTTTTATTTCATAAGTCCAGTGATTTCTTTCGAACAAGGAGAACAACTGTTCTCAGTGAAGTTTATCAAATGTTTTTTGTTCAAAAGTTCGAATTTAGAACGCACTACATACTAAACTTGTTTTTCTGTGTAGGAGTTCAGGCGGGTGTAATTCCCAATTAAAACGCACTCCGGGCTTTTGACTTGATACTTCACCTTCAACTTGAGATGAGACAAGGTATACCCCTCTGTGTAGTTTTAAAGGGGTGGGCATTTCAGATTCAAACAGGTACGGCGGGGGGGGGGGGGCCTTCTGTTTTTTCCTTGGGGGGTGGGTGTTCACTAGATATCCTTGAGAAAAGCTTATTGCCCAAAATTCCAAATCTGATCTTGTCTTTGTGATGTTATGAGCAAATGTTCACTACACAATCTCCCATAGACAACTGTACAGTAATTTTTGTCCCGTTTACGGACAGAAAATACAAATTTCGAATTTATTTTTTGCAGACAACAATTGAATTTGTTACTCAGATTGTGCTCACATACAATACTTTGGCCCGGACGGTTCAGATGATATAAAAATCTCAACTTTTTTTGAAGAGGCAAGTCGGGCCGACGAGGCTGTGGATCACTAAGTGACCCCTTATAATATTATGTAAAAAATCACCCACCTTGGGTTTACCTAGATTTAGTGGAGAAGTTATCTTCAAAATCAACTATTCAGCTGGATTTCAAATATTTTCCAAAATTTCCCATCAGTCACAAGATTTTTAATAGCCCAATTTTGTAAAATTTTGTAATAAAATGAGTCTTTGCCAGATTATAGAAACCAGTTCTTCCAATGAGTTTTCATATTTCCGTTAGGCGTTATAATTATACTCCCCGCCTAAAATCTGAACGATGTGGGGAAAATGGCCATCAACGTGCTCAAACTTGCTTTCAAATTAACGTGCAAGCCAGCCACGCGTGGAGTAAATCTCTCCAAACGTTCCTCCACATCAGCTTCGTTATCAATCATTACGATGACAGGTCATAAGCCACACATTACGCGGAACAACGCGCTTGGCATTATTAAACTACATACCTACATACCTTTTAATACAGTAATTTATATCTTCGGATTTTTTAGAGGCGGGAGATGAATTGGCCGCTAACAAGGCCCCCCCCTCTACACCACAAAAAGCACACAAGGTAATATTGTGGTATATTGGGGGGGTGGTGATATGAATAGTTTACAGAACCTGCAATTTTTGTGGTAGTTTTGTGGTATGTGGATCTGATCATTGGAGACAAATATGTGTGGTACATTCACGTATCATCCCGCACCCGAACCCTCGCCCATGTAAGCCTATAACACCAAGGTTCCCCCCCTTGCCCGCACTTCTCTCGGCCGCCTTGTACATTGTGGCCTATGTTGCAGCTTTTTGTTTGATTAAACTGTGGTATATTGTAGGAATGAAAAAGAAAAAAAAAAAAAAATGAGTTGTACTACTCCAATTTGGGGGGGGGTATAGTTATGATTTAATCAACTACTAAGCATACAACCACATATACCACAATCAATATTTGTGGTAGTTTGTGGTCTATGGAAGTGCAAGTATGATGAAAGTTGTGGGTATATTGGTGATCTGTAGGTACGTCCTCAACAATATACAACCCTAGCAGTGGTTAGGATAGCAAATGGTAAACATAGAAAAAGTCTAGACAAATGTCAAGGATAAAGCATGAGAGCCTATTGGCGGAATCCGAAATTTATATGAAAAAATCGTCAAATTCGTATTTTGGTAATTTTTTGTTAACGGCATAGATTGCTCACCATAACCTGCAAGTGGTTGGCTTTGAAATCCAATGTATTAAAGACAAGGCAGTACTTTTTAATCTTAATCTGATTCGTAAATTTCTACATGCTGGACATCAAAATACCGACCTGTGATCAAAAAAAAAGTCCATAATTCCGTACTAATAAGGAAATATCCCAGATTTATAAAAGCGTAATATTGTTCACCATGTCCTGTACAAGTTTTGACGCTCATCACAATATTGAATTTTTGTTTATTCTGTACTGGTGTGAAAACAATAATCAACTGCTTAGTGTAGATTTTGAAGACGTTATCTACTATGTCCTATTTGCTGGAGACTGTATGACAATTTCCTCAAATCATTTTTTTTTCACTATTTGGTGTTTTTTGTTCCAACATTAAAGTATTTAAATGGAATTGTACATACTTATCTGTGATTTATAAGCCAAAAATCATTTCCCACTTTTTGTTGATTCTCGTCACAAGTATCAACTGCTTATCCCTTTAATAGATAAACCTATTGGGAAAGTGGCCAAAATTGTTCAAATCAAATGCAAATTCAAATGGCTCTAAAACATAAGTGTTTTAAAATGAACTATCGTAAAAAGATTTCAACAGAACAAGACATTTAAAAAATAACAAATCTTTTTGGGTAGTGGAATTTGGGAATTCACATTTGGACCTTCATTACAACTTTTTGGCTAGATTTCCCTGGACTAGATTGCTGATTCTGAAACTTGTTTCTTCCTTTCTGATAAAAATCTGTAAAAATAATACTAACGTAAAACTGAAGTCTTGAATATTGGCCTGTAGCAATATTTCCTATTTTTAATTAGCACAAAACAGTACATGCTTGCTGAATTGGGGGAAGAAATGCTTAACATTTTTTTATTTTTCTGGAGGATGAAATGTTTTAAAAATGTTTAAAACTTAATAAATGCCAAATTGAAAATTCCCGGAAATTCCCAATATTCCCTCCCGTGCCCTTCAAAATTTCCCCGAAAGTTTCTGGGGGGGGGGGGGAAGTTTCCTTCCTCCTTCCAAATTCCTGGAAACTTTCCAACCCTAAAAGGGCATTATTCAGTAAATTGGCTAAACTCACAAATTTGAAAAAATCATTAAAAATCAGATTTTAACATCTATGGCATGGACCTGGTTAGGCATCTCCACCTGGAGCTGACTCCTCATGGGGCTGAATGACGATGCCTCAACATATTGAGACCAGAATTGGGTGGCCGACAAATCATAAAAGTAGACTAATATTCCATATTGCAAGACAAGACTCCTGGTGCTAACTGGAAAGCAGTATCAGGACACTACCTGTGGTTGTGGAACAGCACCACAGAGCAATGGGAACATCTCTTGGTCGGCCACCTGCTGGAGCAACAATGCACAAACAAGGACCTTGCCGAAATCAGTGAAGCATCAGTACGTTGTACCATCTCTGGCTGGATCATATTTGAGAACCACAGGTTTGGACACGATAAGGAAGAAAGCAAGTCTGTAATTCTGTAACACCGTTTAAGTATCCTACCAACTCCCCCTTGCAAATACTACTAGTTATGCAATGCCTAACCTAGTGCTCTCAGTCGAGTCATTTACTGTGTCATGCTGAGTGTACCTTTTAAATGTGTATTAGACTGCACTAGGTTAGGCCAGAACTAGTTCTGCAAACTGCAAGCCTCACTCACACCGGTCGCATTTTTTTAAATTTTTGGTCTTCCTGCCGACGGTTTTCGCCTTAAGTGTATTCTCGAATTGGAGTGCAAACCTATAGGTAACAATGTAAAAAATGTCCCTGGCAGCCACGCCCCTATTTCTCTTGCAGTGTTGATAGCACATTTTCTTCCGAAACCATTTACACTATATGCACCTGACAGCATACTTAACCAATCTCCTGCGTAAAGCCTTGTCTTCAGCATGAATCTTGTATCCATTTTCTAGTCAAAATAATCCAGGAATAAAATTGGCTTCGTTCAGCACCGAACGACACTTACTCAAACACATAACTGAATCTGTCAGTTCTTTAGGGATTTGCTCATCCACACTCTCTGCGCAAGTTAGTGTGATGTATCAAATAATGATATAGATGCTGACGAAATCAATGAAGATGAAGATGAGATTCAGATATCTTATGAACACTGCTGTTTTCTTTCTTTTTCTCAGGAAATTTCCTTTTGTCGGTTCTTCAGTTTGGAAAAAGTAGTTCTACAGACCTATCTTTCACCTTTAAGGTATTCCTTAAGGTATAGTATACTCCCCGCCTAAAATTTGAAATATTTTGACTCTTGCGATGAATTCACTGAGTGTCTTTAAACAACCAATGACTAAGTCTCTTTTAACCTCCTAACTAACTTCCGGTAACCACCGATTACAAGGCCAAGGGCTCCCAGTGTGACCTCTATATGAGACCAGAGACAAGGAATGAAATGGTGGATAAACCCTATGCGAACGCACATGTGTTGTGTGTATGAAAATAAGAAAAAAAAAAGCCACAGGCATTGCCAATTTTTCACAGGGACCCGAACAAAAGAACCAACAATTTTTAATTTTCTGGCAATCATTTTAACAGATAAGGGATTGATGTCATGTTGGTGGTAGGATGGTTTCACTTGTTAATGAATATGAGAAAAACATTACTATACATGGTGAATTAAAATTTAACCTTGGAACAGGAGAAACCACACACCTCAGTTCCAATCGCAACAATCTACACAGAAAGGTTCGGTGCATTCTTCTACCAACTTGGTGCGATGTTCCTTCTGCCTCACACATTCCGATTCCATCCTCCAACGCTTCCGCATGTGTTCGATTCTTCCAACAAATTATTAATCAGACTGCTCCTTGTTTGCAAGTGTAAAGCAGAAAATTAAATTGTCTTAAAGGTGGCGTGTTCCGAATCGTCTTTGATGGGGTGTAGTGATTGTGCAATGGCCAGGCTCTCATATCAAGTCGAGAAAGACAATACCCAAAAATCGGAACATGCATCTTTACCCCCCCCCCAGTGACCGAACGCATCATTGTTTTTTTAATAGGAAGATTGGTAACTTGGTCACGTGCCCTTTCTCACATGAGGGCTCGGGTTAGTTCTCAGCGGCTAAATATGTGAATTGGTTTTCTCGAACATATCGTTCCTGCTGCAGGTTTTCTCCGGTAATTACTGGGGTTTCCGACATTAAATCTGTTCTGGCATTATGGTTTCTATGATAAGCTGAATGGCTTTCATGGCTGCTGCACAGTGCCTTGAGCACATTTTACGGGGTGGATATGTCATTTCCAAGATATTCAAATTATTATTATGATATATTATTTAATATTATTATGATTATTATTTGAAGTTCTTAAGAATGCTTGTTGAAAAATACCCCCCCCACCCACAACCAAACATGCCTCGTCCACTGAAATGAAAATTGGAAATGACCAAATGGATTAGGTTCGGTGGTTGCCAACCCTTTTACAAGTTGTCTTGCAAGTCAAAACAATAAAAAAGAGTAAATAATCTACCACCCATGTGATCACTGAAAAACTAATCCAATAGGAATAGCCATGATAGCCATTGCTTGCTCCAACCTCCAGTCCAGCCCCACCTGATTAATTAATTTAATATTTTTGTGTTTTTGGAATGGGCATTAGAATAGACATAATATGACAGAGTAAAACCCGGGGCCTAGCTCTGGCCAGAAGAGGAATTCGCCCATTTCATCACACATTTCAAAATTAAATATGGAAAATACGCGTATCATTAGTTTGCCATATGTGCGAATTCGGCAACATTCGGATTTCGGAATCCTATAAGAATAGCTCGATCAATCGATTAAAACAACAAACTACGTACATCCACACGACACAAAGTTCTGGGCTATTGCAGTAGTTTGGTTTTGAATATCTGAGCTTCTTTAAAAAAATCCTGGACAAAAGTAAAGTGCTAGGGCTAATTGCAAAGTGATATGAATTTGTAGCACAATCCGTCGTTAGGATTAGCTTCACACGCACGCTTGCACTAGATTTTTTTGGTGCATGTAACTTTTTATTATGCATGTGCGCAGTGCATGTAGACTTTTGTAATGCTTAGTAAAGTTGTATTGCTCAAATACTCAATTGACCACGAAATCCCCTTATACCTCATAAATCTGTAGAGAATAGCGGTGGGGGTTGCATGAAAGCACCCCATGCCACGGAGAGTCGTATACCCGTAAGCTACTGAGGACATGGAATGAACGCAATGTCAATGATCATGATTCATATGAAAAACCAAAGCATCCCGAAAGAATCTAAAAAAGTTTTAATGGCTAAACACAGCATCATTTTCAAGCGGTTCTGGCAACAAGAGAAAGGTAGAACATCACTGGTTAAGGCAGGGGCGACACAACCTAAAAGAGGGACTTATACGTTAGTGATGAAAACAACAGGCACACACCGAGGCCAACCACCGGGGCCAACCACATGAACACTTACATGAAAGCATTGAATTAGATGAAAAAGAAGCACTGCACTAGTCAAAACATCAAATATTTCCGTGGAAATCTACCCAAAATCTGTTTGCAAAATATACCTCCTATATCGTATTATAGGACCTGATTATTGCGAAAAACAGATTCATAAGACACTAAATTAACTACATTCAACTGTACCCTCAATGCAAAATAATATGAAAGGGATTTGATGAAGAAGAAGAAGATTGCACAAGTCAAACATCAAATATTTCAGTTGGAAATCTTTTTTCGCAAAATATCACTTCCTCTAGATACGGCACCTGAGATTTTTGTGAAACAGGATTTCATAAGTACTAAATAACAACATTCAACTGTATCCTCATGCAAACAAGCGTTTTACATGAAAGGTGTTTGACGAAAAGAAGCTCTGCTGAACAAGTCAAAACATCAAATATTTCAGGGAAATATACAACAAAATTTGTTGGCAAAAGAGCAATCTATTAGGACCTGATATTTTCGCACAGATTTCATAAGCCTAAATAAACTAATCAACTGTATCTCCTGACACCAATCGTTTTAAATGAAAAGGTATTGACGAGAGAAGCACTTTAACAAGTCAAAACATTAAATATTCAGTGGATTATCATTGAAGATGAAAGGAATGTTGTTAGATCATCTTAGAGTTGGGTGGGATTCGTGATGCTGTATGGGAGTTAGACATGGTGTCTGAACGAACATGAGAGGGGAATTTTAAAGGACAGAGAGAGAGAGCAATGATGAGAGCGATGTGTGGTGTGAAGTTGATGGACAGGATGAAGACTGAGGACTTGATGCAGAAGTTGGGTTTGGAAGAGGCGATGGACCGGTTGGCGAAGGCGAATAGTGTATGTTGGTATGGGCATGTGTATCAAGTTTAGTATCAAGTTTATCAAGCACATATCAAAATTTACAAATAAGTAAAGACAGTGACAAGGAGGAGGCAGTCGAAAGGCCAAATGAGGCCCGATAGAGACTACCCCCTGAGCAAAATTAAGTTACCAACAAAAACACATTAAAATGGACGCAGACTGACAAACATGACATCACAACACAAGTGACATGCCCCAAATTACTCGTTTTCATAACGTGAAAGTAAGTGTGTTGAGGAAGGATGACGAACATGTGTTAAGAAGGGCTTTCGAGTTCGAGGTGGGAGGTTTGAGGAGGAGGGGACGTCCAAAGAAGACATGGAAGAAGCAAGTGGAGGAGGAGAGTAGGAGGGTTGGGTTGAGGATGGAGGATGCATTGAATCGGGTGAAATGGAAGGAAGGAGTAAGGGCGGTTGCTGCGAATGTGAGGTGAATCCGGCCACCCCCGTTGACTGGGATAAAACCGGATTTAAAACTTTGGTTTAGTAGTAGTAAATCTACCAACAAAATCTGTTTTAGACATCGCCATTGGTTTAACACGTAAAAGCTAAATCTTGATGAAAATTCTGAATTTTTTATACGTTTTCAAGGAATATTTTCTTATTTCAAAACCATTGGAGCTGAAGATTCAACTCCACTGTAAGAGTTGTTATTTTGTTTGTATGAATAATGGACGAGGGCGAGGTCCTACATGTATGTGATTCGGGGGAACACACAATGTCCGACCCACATCAAAGCACCCAAATTGGTTTGTGGTTTGCACTCTGTAATTTCTTTTGATATTTTGGGTGAGTTCCTATTGAATAAAGCTTGGCCGCCATCGTCTGGTAAATTGTAACATTTACATTTTCAATGACGTTGTTAAAGAATATAAAAACTGAATCGAAGATAGAAAGTTATATTTATTTCTGATAAGTATTGTTTTCTCTTATAGTGATTTGTTGGATATCGCTTTCCATATGTGTTACATTCACAAGCAATCTTGTACGACTTACTAGTCTGTCGTATAAAAGGAGAAAATTAATTATTAGTTTCTCGTAGCAGTGACCTCTGAAAAGTGATTAGGGAGGAAGGTTTTTATTTTTTTACTATTGATGTTTTGACTTCGGTTCTTTTTTGTCTGATACCTTTCTTTTGGATGACTGTTTGCATGAGAGTACAGCTGATGATGAGTATGTTGTAGCTACTGAGTACTTATGAATCTGTTTCGCAAAATATCAAGAAGGTGATATTTTGGGAAACAGATTTTGTTGGTAGATTTCCACTGAAAGATTTGATGTTTTGATTTATGTAACACTTCTTTCTTTCTTTCCAAAAACCTTTCATTTTGATGACTGTTTGCATGAGTACACCTGATGTAGTTACTGAGAACTTCTGAATTCTGTTTCGCAAAATATCAGGTCCTATATAGCAGGCGCGGATCCAGGGAGGGGGCGGAGGGGGCGCGCGCCTCCCGGTAATTCTGCAAATTTGTGCAAAATCAGCCCATTTTTAGCTATTTTGGACCAGTTACAGCCTTTCAGCCCCCCAGCAATTTTGACATTTTTCAAATCCTGGATCCGCCATTGTATAGGAAGTGATATTTTACGAAAGATTTTGTTGGTAGATTTCCACTCAAAGATTTGATATTTTGACTTCTCTAAAGCTTCTTTCTTTCCAAAAACCTTTCATTTGGATGACTGTTTGCATGAGGGTACAGCTGATGTAGTTATTTAGTGTTTATGAAATCTGTTTCGCAAAATATCAGGTTCTATATACAGTAGGAGGTGATATTTTGCGAAACAGATTTTGTTGGTAGATTTCCACTGAAATATTTGATGTTTTGACTAGTGCAGCTAATGCTTCTTTTTTCGTCCTGTACAATTTTAATTTAAATAAACTGTAAGATTCTTCTGAAATACTTTCACTAAGTTTTTGAGTCAACACGACATTAGTTGCAATCACATTTGCATCTTCCCAGTGTTAAATTTTTTCCCTAAAATTACCCCTCTTCCCACCTTAAAAATCTGTTTTGTTCCGTTGCACAAAATATCATAAGCCTTTTTTTGTCTCAAGATCTTGAGATAATTTCAACCAATCAGCGACACACTTGTACTGAACTCCTCCAGACTTGTTGGGTGAGTATTTGCAGTATACATGCCCGTTGGGACACCCACAGAGTACTGGGAACGAGACTAACCATAGATCTGAAACACATTACCATGAATATTTAGCACCTCAATGTGCGACCAAAACTGGAAATGACGAGAAAGAGTCTTCTGCGCATCTCCGTACAAATGCTATTGGTGGGTTAAAACACTGATCTGTACATCAGTGTGTAGAGATCAGTGATTAAACCGATCTTGAGGGGGTGATTATTTTCACCTTTAATTCTTTTCACCTTGAAAAAATTCAAAACCTGTTTTTCTTGTTAGTGAATGTGCTTTTTGGTTGACCAGAGGACATTTCAAGCAATTTTTCAAAAGGAAACTGTTTTTCTTAGTATATGTTGTTATTGGATGAAATGCACACGAGAATAGTAAACCATGGAAGCGACAGGGTTTTTTTTGTATTTTTGATCGACGTGATGATCGATTATTTATACACTTTAACTTGGATATTGTTGTCTACCAGGAACCTTTAGGTGTGTAATACTGAGCTATTATGTGGATTCTGCACATTTTCAGTGCGGATTTTCCACTGAAAATGCTGATTTATTGATGCGTGGAAAAACGCGGAATTGCCGAAAATCTCGCGTGGAATTTGAGTTTTCTAAACGCGGATTCTCCTGGGCCCTACGTGTATACAGTGATGGCATCTCAAAATCTACACTAAACAGCTGGTTCAGTGGTTGGTTTACACCAGTACAGAATAAACAAAGACCAGAAATGTTTGTGTTTGAGGTGAAATTGTACAGGTCATGGTGCACAATATTATGCGCATAAATATGGGATATTCACGGGGAAAGGCTTATTTAAAGGTGCAACGAGAGATTTCACATATCGGGTGTCCCTAAAAAATCAAAAGTACTGATTTTTGCCCTGGTGTAAATCTTTCCATCAAAAACATCCCCATCTGAAAGGATTAAGCTGAGAAATGTTTGTTTGGTACAAAAATTGTGAAATTTCTAATTTTGTATAGGAGCAAATACGAAATTCAACCTGTTTTATATTGAAATATAAGGAAATAAAAATCGCCTTTTTTCTCTCTTTATGACATTTCTGTAGCCAAATACAATGTAAGAAATCTATTGAGTGTTTATGAAATTATTATTATGACAAAATATTTGGATGCCTCAAAATCTCTTGTTGCACCTTTAATCTCAAGGTGGAATATTTTATGTGCACGTATAGAAATTACAGAATCAGATAAAAATTACTGCCTTGTCTTTAAATCTCAAAGCCAATCGCTTGCAGGTTATGTTAGCACATCCATGCCAGTAACAATTAAAATTCCTTTAAAAAGGAAAGGCGAGTCAAGAGGGAATATCCATGTAAATGGTATGTGAAGGTATTAGTAAGATGATTGCTTTATTTTGTAATACTCGAGCCAATGGTTCAGATGATATAAAAATCTCAATTTCTTTTAGGTAAATCGGGGGGAATATGCTGTGGATCACGAAATGCCCCTTTAAGAATGTTATGAAGATCCATTTATAATGGACGGACGTTTATCAAATTTTGACACAGATAATGCCTATAAAAAATAAACCTTGGCCTTAATAGCTGGGTTTTGTTCGTAAAAAGGTAAAATAGTATCTTGTCAATTTCTGCCAAGCACAGTCAAGGTGTGAGAATATGTTACTAAAAAAAAACTGCGCCTGTCATGTCATGCATGGACAGGATAGAATTGTGGTTTTCCAGTTTTGGGTATTCTTTTCTACTTTCTATCTAAACTTTGTAGTATTTTTTTTTCAATTCACCAAATTTATATATGCACTGACCCTAGTCCTTCATGAATATAAGACAGCACTATAGACCACATGCTCCCATAGCTTGGATAGAATGGAAGTGAGGGGTCGGTCTGTAGTTTGATGGAAGTGATCTGTTTCCTTTCTTGAAGATAGGCACTATTAAGGCCCTCTTCCATGCAGCTGGAACAGAGCCTTGGTCTAAAGATGCCTGGAAGAGGAGCCTGACAGCTGGGGCAATCTGTTCTGCTGTTTCCTTCAACAGCCTGGCAGGGACACCATCTGGTCCAGAAGCCTTGATTTGGTTGAGGTTTTTAAGGAGCTTGGCAATACCAGGAATGTTAATCTGGATGTCATTCATGGCAGGGTGACAACTTGGTCCGAGATTGCACTATCACTGGTGAATACAGGCGCGAATTGGCGATTCAGAATATTTGCCTTGGTCTTAGGGTCACTGTGGAGGAGATTGCCTTCTTTTAGTGGAGCAATGCCGATTTGATCGTATTGTTTAGATTTGATGATGGCACCCAACCGTTTACCTCCACCAGGATCACTGCATGCAGATGATGCCAGACAGATACTGATTGTGGGCTTGACGGCAAGTTGTTGTGCCTGCTTCTTTAACTGTCTAAATCTCTTCCAGTCCCAGTCTTTATTAGTCTTCCTTGCCTTCTTGTAAGCTCGTGCCTTCCATGAAAGCTCTCACTGTACCCATTGTGTGTTTTTCGTCATTGTTTGGATGTAGCCACAGGGCGCTGATTAATAGGTCCAATGGCCTCTATCGCTAATAGAGCCTCTTCCCGATACATAGTGGGCAGTGGGGTTTTGACCCCCACCCTTTTTAGTTTACCCCCCCCCCTTTTTACTGCGACAAAGCCCTATATATAACAACAATTTCGGAAACCCCCCTTTAACATTCGCAGGCAATATTTGTGATTACCCGTAATTGGGTTAAAACAGTAACATAAACTCCCATCACAGAATTGCACATGTGCTCTGTTAGTAAAAAGTGACAATTAGGCTATCTAGATCATATTATATAATTTATTTTTTTTTTGTTGGCCAGATAATCCAAATTACCCACAAGGTAACGAAAGAACTTTGAACAATGTTGTGTATGATACAACATCCATATCCAAATCAGGTAGCCCCCCCTTAGCGAGCCAGTCACGGCGCGGTTCAGCTGGCATGACTGGGCACGAACCAATTTGGTACATAATCAGCTCCAATTATCACGTCGCATTTTCAGACCCCTATCAGCTTTTCTTTCTTACCTCATCTCATCTACATCAAATCCCTCAAATTCTGCTTCAGAATCTGAATCTTCTTCGCCAAAATCACGCGTCCCCACTCCCTTTTTTTTCGACGGGCGC
This sequence comes from Ophioderma brevispina, assembly GCA_023653785.1. Lineage (NCBI taxonomy): Eukaryota > Metazoa > Echinodermata > Ophiuroidea > Amphilepidida > Ophiodermatidae > Ophioderma > Ophioderma brevispina. Next base: position 29,741 of record JAMKCH010018746.1, read on the forward strand.
CGCCATTTAGACTGAGACTAAAAATCTCGGGACGGGGGTTTCCGATCATGCGATCATTTACGTAAGCTATTTTCATTCACAAACAGGGGAAGGACCTGAGCTATTTTTAGTAAATAACGAATGACCAATCACCGATAAAACAATTATCTAAAACTGATGCGATTGGAGCTCCCACCCGATGAGATTATATAACAGCTCAGAGCTCCTGTGAGGTTTGTTGGCAAATCGAGCGAGCTGGCCAGGAAGCGATAGACACATTTATGCGTGCAAGGCGAAGGATGTGTTACTAGTATTACGTTTCAATTGTTTACTGGAATTTTACGGCCACCCTTTATATTTCGTCTCCACGCTTTATACAAGTCCACCCTTTTTAGTGGAAAAATATCAGCCCCCACCCTTTTGCCGATTTTCAAGATTTTGAACCGGCACGCATTATAATGAGTGGACTGCCCACTATGCAGAAGTCCAGATTTTACCAGAAGTGGTCAACATTTTGGTATCGGAAGAAAGCTACTATTGTTCTCATTTACCCTGTGAAATCTTAGGGCCAAAGGATGTTTGGTTTGGAAGTAATGAGCGAAAATGTACCCCAATTTGGTCAACCAATATTAATTTTACACAGTACTCTATGGGGCTTACGAAATCACGTTTTCTGCTCTCACATGAAAACGCATTGAAATATCGGCGTGAAACTTTACAGGTGGGGTTTTTGGGTGAAGGCCAATCTATCAAGATCAAAACTTCATATCCTTAAATCGGGCCATCCCCCTTTAAGCTGCTGCGGTTTGTAAAGTTGCTTTTTCTCTGTCTAAATATATTAATAAAATAATTGTTAAGCGCTGCGATACTTGGTTTATCCTTGTAAGAGCGCTATATAAATGCCTGCATTATTATTATTATTATTACGACAAATTCTCTTGGTTGAGGTGTTATACCAAGACTGGTTGAATCTAGTTTTGGAATTAAAGGTGCTTGTTCCGATTTTATGTCTATTGTGTTCTCTACATGATATGACAGCCTGGCACTTGCACATACGCCCCATCAAGTACTGTGGGAAGCAAATTTAAGGTTTTAATCATAGAAGCGATAATGCATATCGCAAAGCTGAATATTGATGGTTAACCATTAAAACCAAGGATTTTTGTTTATATCTTGGGAATGAAATGGATTTGAAGGCTCAAATTTCAGGACGACAATGAGAAAAATACGGCCTTTCATCTGATACCAAAATTCGTACTACTTCAGGGGGATCCCAAAGACAATCAGAACAAGCACCTTTAGAGGATGTTGGTTGGCCTTTCCTACGAAAAAGAGGAAAGTATATGTTGTAATCGGGTGGGGCAGTAACTTTTATAACAAGGATTGGATCTTTTATTCAAATTTATATATTTTGTATAACTGGCTTTCTACGTTCAGAAGTCGCTTTAAACAGCCTTTATACAATCATTTTAGTCCACCATGAAAGGTTAAATTCAATTCACCTTAACGTTAGAAATTTTGTCTTATAAATTATTATTATTGAATGTTTTTTCAGGTCAATTTAACACAGCTCTCTAGACTAACTGTAAGGATGCAGAAACTTGGACAATAGTGATCAACACATCCATCTGGGAGGCAATGAAGAATTCGCAGCCAGGGTCTGGTAGTGGTGCCCCTTTATCGACTGTTACAGTGCTCACCCTCTGGCATATGGCAGTATGGATTTGGTCTTGCTATTCTTCTGGCTATTTTTTTTCAATTTAAACTAACAAACAACTGCTACACATTGTGGATTAATATCCCATTTGGTATTCAAAAAAGAAGTGTCTCCCTAATACTTTGTAGTCTTTAACCCTCAAACAATGTAACTTAGGTATTCAAACATGTTACAATTGTTCAATACAATCAACAACGATGCAACCCATGTGTGTGTCCGTGTATTTTTGCTCGCGAGCCCAGTGAGATAAAATATGTCGATATGGACGCATCGGTTGCAGAGTTGTTGATTGTGATTTATACTACTCTGTAACATTTTTTTTTAAGCCTTTTCAACAGCAAAACTTTATTCAACCTTATTATAGCTGTATAGAGGAACATAATTATTCTCAGTATATACTAAATAAAATGGTCACAGTTTGACAATTTCTTTCCTCGTAATATATTTTTTTAAGCAAAACTAAAGCAGAGTTCCATAAACGTGATGAACATTGCGTAGACTTAAGCGTACCGCATAAACTCACTTCCGTGTACACTGCACCGGGCATGATGTGCTAATTTACATATCCCCTTGGAGGGTTGACTAACAGAAGACCCTAACGCACTCAGGCACTTTTGCGGCCATTTTGAGTTTTGGTACCCAAAAAATCTGTTCACCACCCCGTATATTCCTATAATTTTAAGGTACTAAAACTCAATTCCCACTTCCCCCATTGTAGATACAAAGCAGAATTTCATGCACTTTGTACCACATTTTAGTATTTTTCAATGAAGAGCACATACAAGCCGGGGGGGGGGGGGGGGGGGGTGAGGGGGGGTGGGGGGCCCACTTTGTATTCAACTTTCGGATTTGATTCGTGAACAAGAAAACGCGTAAAATGGGGTCCTCTTTTTTCCAACATGCGATGTACAGGCGCGTACATCGATTAGGGTGTCCAAACAGGCAAAATTGGTAAAAGGGTAGGTTTTTTTGTCGTAACCCTGAAATTTTGATTTACGCTAGATCAAAATTATCAAAAATATTTTAAATTTTGAAGTAAAGCAACACGAGCAATGCCAGATAATAGCGGTATATATCAACACAATTCACATGCTTACTGTTTAAAGTAGCAAAACTGACAAAGAGACCTTGTTTATGGTAGCAAAAACGACAAAATGCTGTTTATGGTATGTTTTTTAGAGTCGTTGGAATACTTGTTTAGGGTGCAATTTCTGAAGTCCATGTTTCAACGCATCATTCCACCTTTGAATACAAGTGCCCCCCCCCCCCCCCCCCCCGGGCATACAGTTTACCAACAGAAAGTTCCAACTCTCTGAGTTAGCATTTTTTGAGTTGGGACCTCTATTAGTCAACCCTCAAACTGTGGGGTAATAAACAATCAACAATGGCACACTCCTGTACCAGGAGATATGGTGAGTTGTTGAATATAATTTCCATAGTCCTAAGATGGTGCTGTTTGGAGTGCTGATATGGCACCTCAGTGGTTGCAGCAGAGCAGAACGATTCTCATGCTTGTTTAGTAGAGAGCAGTCCCTGGTACTCTGGTGGGTTGGTATTTGCCAGTATTTTTTTATTTTGAGTGGTTGGCATGCATAAAAAGGGGGGGGCTTAAAAACCTCAAGTGCACTCAGCCACAACAAAATGACAATCGCCACATTTCTAGTACAGGTGCTTTAGTCATAAACAGTTTTTGGGTGATTATTGAAGCATAAGATTTGATATAAAGGTATGATTTGGGGAACTGGTACACTCTTACGACGAATTTAAAGCATGTGATTCTATTATTTTAAGTGGATGAATGAGGCCGGAGGCTTCGTTCCATACAAAAATAAATGGTATCGCCGTTTCAATGGCCGGTTGGCCATCTAGAAGGGTGGTCTCATGGGGTTGGGGCATCTGTGCACCCTTGGTTGTGCACTACGTAAGGACCTGGCTTATGGCCAATTCTCACAAAAATTACACCTGGCATATGGCCAATTCTTACGAAAATGACACCTGGTATATGGCCAATTCTCACGAAAATGACACCAATAGGGTTTTTTGCAGGCTTAGAACAGTATTATTCCATAATACTGTTCAATGCCTGCATTTGCCTAACCATTAATTTGTCAAAGAACAAAATATGGTGTCCAATAGAATTGGGTTTATTATATTATCCACATCTCAACAATATTAAAAATATTTAAAATGAGTATTACAGTTTCCACAGAAGAATCGTCAATCACCGCCGTTTTTTTCCCTTTACCTTAGAAACTATACCTGCCAATTTGGATTCTTTCGGTTAGATCACTGATAGTGTCTTTAAATGACTAATATCTTAACTAAAATACAGCTCATGTAATAGATGTAAATATTATAGATTTGAAAATGGATTTATATTGTTTTCATTATTGTAAATCGCATATAGACTGTACATAGTCTTTCTTTGCCCTCACTATTGTATTTCGATTACATTGTATTCTCCATATTATTGTATACTCATGGAAGATGAGATGTGATTAAAATGTCTAATGAAATGGCAAACGTGTGAAGTCCAGTTAAGATTGAACTTTAAAAAAAATACTGTGTTCCCCCTTCTAATTGGATGTTTATTAAGTTATCCATTTTTCTCAGCAAGTAAAAGAAAGGAATGTCTATGTTAATAGAGGAAGGTACAGATATTCATTCCTTCATCACAAATATAATAGAATACTCAAGATATGTAATTCCTGGCCAATGTAGGGTGCAGAAAGGTGTTATTACATTTTTTAGTTTGTTTATTTTTATATCCACTGATGGGCGACTGTGTTTATGTTTCACCTGCCTTAGCAGGCAAGACACATGGAGATCACTTGTCCAACTGGGTGCTGTTGTCTGCTGATGTTGTTGTCTGTTGTGAAAAAGGGGTTATCATTAGCTGTAATATCCACATACTTTTGATGGATTTCAACCAAACTTGAGTCATAGGTGCAATATGGGATCTCACATTTGGTGATGAGGTCAATGGTCACATACCAAGGTCAAAGGTCATGTGAGGTCAAGTTGTAAAATAGGCTGAAAATGTAAAATTGAACTAAATTGAACCAAACTTGGTTTATGGATATTACACAGAAACCCTCATTTGTTTGAGGTCAAAGGTCACATATCAAGGTCAAAGGTGATATGAAGTCTATCATTCACAAATGGCAGGCAACACTAGCAGTCCGAGGACCGCGATGTATTTTATTACATTAACATCAAATACCCATTATCATTTGGTTGGATTTTTCCACCTGAGTACTGACTTACACAAAATGTTCAAAATTCTGGTTACAAGGATGAATTTTGTGACATTTTAAAACTTTTATGGATTTAACGTAATAACAAAACATTATTGTCATGTACCGTAAAATCATTTGATTCAACCAACATCATATGCAAAAAATTAAAGGTGCTTCAGAGGCTCTCTGACGGGAATAATAATTCATGATTTCCATGGATTTCCATTCCAACGTAATAAACCCTATTCTTTTAACACACAAAATGTTTGCAAGCCTGCTTTACAAAATTGTGAGGGGTGGTGTTGGCAGTTTTGATTTCCCTCCATCAGGGACACAGATTACAAGCAAAAAAAAAATGCATAAAAACAAAATTTGTGACAAGTCTTGACTTTTTCAAACCCATTTGGCATAATTTTTGTCAGAATTGGCCATATACTGTTGTGTGCTGTGCAGAATGTTTGGGGTTCCTGTAGTATGAACAAAATCTCATTCAGCTTACGTGGTGTACTTTTCCAATAGGTAGCAAATTACTTGCCATCCATCAGCGCTGCAATTGCCAAGCCGCCTTCATCATATGTGTGGCGATTCGTTATTACCATAACAGCTGTGCAGAGATTGGTTGCAGTCAGATTTCACTACTTGCAGTACTCCAAGATGTCATCCAAGTCATCACTGTATCCAGCACTTTGTCATCTCTGCTTCATGTGTGAATTCATTGAAAAACCTGGCACTAATCGGACTGACGTGTGTGTCTTCAAATGAAAAATACAAGTAAGATATTTGAAAAGAATCTGACATTTGAGTTGAAATGTATCCAGATTTTTTTGTTTCAACACAAAAAAAATGTGGTTTGCCATGACTTACAACTACCTTGGGTCTTGGGTAGTCTGATGATAGTGCCGCTATGATTGGAGAAAATCACCGGGACGACTTACGGATTTGTCACCTCTGACAAGACGGCTTGGTAATTTTGCCCCCTCCGGATCAACAGCCTTGGTACGCCACTGGCGTAAAGTAGCCCAAATTTGAAGTCGCAAATTTGCGGTGGGCCTCTGCATTTCACGGGGCGAGTTGCGAAAGGCGAGGCTATGATGAGAGTGATGTTTTTAACAGTGATATGCCTCGGTGGTGCGAAACACAGCATACGCAGATGAACGACTGTACAAACAAACAAAGAAAAAAAAACATGAATGCACAGACAGAGTGATTTATTGGAGCTTGCTTTGCAGCTCAAAAGTGAGCACAGGGTTCGGCCCCGATCATTTACTGCATATCCACTATTTTTTGAGTCTTAAAGGTCCCAGGAAATGAGATGATAAACCTAGTCTAAATCTTTACGGGGCATTCCATTCCAATAAACAAGGCCACAAAAAAGAATACACTACCAGTGACATCATTAGTGAAACTATTGATTTTCAGTCAGTGCCATGAATAGATTCACACCAGTCACCTGGAATTTTCTATTACTCTCTGAAAAATCAATAGTCACT
>JAMKCH010018747.1:0-22366 GCA_023653785.1 Ophioderma brevispina
TGGGTGGGTTTGGTCAGTGCGTCCCTAACTTCAACATACTTCAGTGCATCGGCCACAAAGAAGTATCAAAATATGCGTAATTAAACACTGCTTAACAATTATATCCCATAATGTTATAATCAATGTATTGAACTTGACAACTATTTCAGGGGTTTGGGAGTTACTTTTGGGGTAACTGTTTGGTTCATACATATTTCGCTTGTACATGAAGTGAATTGGGCGATGTTTTATGGAATTTTTAAAAACGTAAAAAAAAGCAACTTCAAAGTCTATAAACGGTAAGGTTTATTCATTGAGTTGGGATACATGATGTCCGTAATGCACAAACAGTTAGACCGGGTCTACAGTTAGACCTTGTCTACGTGTAAATTATCCCACCAAAAGACACTTCCTTTACATACAACCATGCCAGGTATTGTTGTCTTTTATTGGAATTTGCATTTAAATCTTCCAAATTTGCTATTTACTTACAAAGAAATGTGAATAATATCATTTTGAGGCAAACTAATTTTTGACTTAGACAGGTCTAACTTAAACCGGCCTAACTTTTTTGTGTCAAAAAATACGGACTTATGTTTTATTATGTCTGACCATCCTTATGAAAGTAATCATTTATTTTTAATCCTTTCCTGGAGATGGCCCGTGCACACAAGGTGTGTTGGGAAAAAAATTGCGCTTGGCCGGACTCGAACGTCACCTCCGGATTGCTAATACGTGCACTTACCAATTTAGCTAAACACCCCGAGAGTTGGTAGAAGGAGCGACAGATCTCATCTATAGGTGTTATGTCCAAAAGTAATTCAAATTTCAAACAAAGTATCAAATGTGTTTTTTTACATAAAGTTAAGGGGGATGAGCCAATTTAATTCACTCTTGATTGAATAACCTCGGCCTCCAAATGCCCATCTGTAGAGTTTCAAAACTTTTAATATGAGGGCTAAAATGATTTTTGTAATCCATGCGTGTAACTGGGAAATTAATATTGGTGTACCAAAATGATATACTTTTTTGACACGATTTAAAACCAAAAACTTATCCCTAGGATTCCACAGGATCCTGAGAAAAATAGTAGATTAGAGCTTTCTTAGCTACGCAATGCTTTACCACACTGGTAAATTGGGGTTCTGTGTCTGAGGCAATTGTGAGATTATATTTTTGACAGAGACAACGGTTTACCGATACTATTGATTGGTGGGCAGAGGTCATGTAAGTGTCAGCAGGATTCAAATGCTTTTTGCTAATGATCTGGTTAAATTGCTAAATAAGATTTGATTAGAATATCCAAAATCCTTTTCATACTTGAACCTGTACTGTGTGTGTTCCTGTCTATATATTTGTCACGTTGAAGAAGAATCAGACATTTTGGAAATCCTGATCCCACAAAAAAAAAAAAAGAAAAGGAGGAGGGAAAAAATGATGAACTCACATTCTTAGAAGTTTGTACACTGTTACATTCTCATCAATAGATGTAGCTTTAAGCCATGCTCATACTTCCTTTAAATACCATTTTGTTAAGACATACCGACTATATAGATAGAGAATTCTAAGCCTTTTTGCTGTGGTTGATCCAATTTTTCTAAAAAGAGCTATGACCCTATACACGGAAGTATTCAGCAGGTGGGGTTCAAAGCAATCCCCTAAACATTTGCAATATAATAACCGGGTACCTATAACTCGGGCGATAATACACATCAATAATACGATAAAAAATGCTTAAGAATTTTAAGGTCACAAATCTACTGTTAAAAGATTCCTTCAAAGGTACAGAGGAAAATTTTGTGCATTTATGCCCTTAATTTGTTACTTAATACTTTTTGCACGTCCAGAAGTTTTTTACCTATCTTCTCTAAGACTTTCTGAGATTTCTTCTCAGAATTCTGTCCTCAACTTTTTTACAAATCTTTTTTTTGAATATACATTATACGAACACTTTCCCACTACTAATTGAATATGTGACATATTACAGCTCAATCCCATTCTTCCATATGAAAATCAACCTTTGGAATAACATTATGATCTAGAATTTACTTATATTACCAGTATTGTATGTTTACTCTTGTCTACTTATAAAAGGTTTACTTTTATCAAAACGAAAAATTCTACTACTTTGGTTTCGGGATGAAGAGGCATGCGATTTTGTCTGGGAATCGGTTCACATGAGTCTTTAAAAAAGTAGATACAAAACCCATATCTCCCCCGCTCCCCATTACAGAGATTAGTATGTGATATAATTGCAATGTCCAGGTGGCTTGTGTTTGTCTGGAAATCTCACTGTTTATGTCATTTTGTTACATTTCTCTACATAATGCCCTTTCAATAATTTACCATAAAAATACATTCTTAGTGTTCTGTGAGGCCGTTTTGAAGGCCTTAATGACTATGGCAAGATGATGCTCACGTTAAGGAGAGGTTTTCGGACGGTCATCAGATAGAATGGCAAAAGACGCCTGATAGCACGTGTAACTGGGTTCAGTAGGAGCTCATTTGTGTATGTGTCATTTTTTGCGCAGGACAGCTTTTAAATAATACTTTCTATTAACACAACGCCTTGGTCTTACCATTCTGGGTATTATCTTCTCAGAATGGGTTGGTGTACTGGCACGTTTGACATGAGGTTTACTTGTTGAAGGTATTCACAGATCACATGAGTCACCCTGTACTGTGTCTTTTGGACCATTGGCTGCAGCCTGGGGAAATAGGGGAGGTAGCATTTACCCCCGCCAATTTTTTTTTCTTGCACCCCCCCCCATTTTCCCCCTCCCACTGGCTGAAAGAAAAATGATGAAGTTTGGAAAAAACTCAACCAACTTTTGGGGGAAAAATTAAAAAAAGCAATTTTGGGCCAAAATTGGATAAATCTCATTTTTTTTTATATTTCTCCCCCCAGAATTTCACTCCCCTGTATTTCACTTTGCCCCCCCCCCCAAAAAAATCACTCCCCTCCCCCCAGCCAGCAAAGATGCAGCTGGCTCATTGTACCTTTATGTCTTTCTATAAGATAGTTCTGAATCTGTCACTCCATTTGGCAGTGTTAGCCTGTACCTGAATTAGATAGTGACTGCTACGCTAAATCAAAGTGTCCTGGATATTGTCGAAAATAGAGTCAGTTTTTGCCTATTTGCTTTTGTGTCACCCATCTGCAAGCAGATCGGACATATAGGGGTACATTTGGAGCCTTCCTTGCGCCAAGAACATTAAAAAATTTTGAAGAATTTTGACACAGCTCATATCGATGCAATGAGTCGATTTTCATGGAGACTCCCCGTATACATAAAAATGTTCCAAGTAATTGGTCTTGCTATTAGTTTTCTAAAAAATGGTTGCATTTTTTTAAAAAATGGGCGCCCCTAAGGGCCTCTGTGGGGCCGAGTGGATGTATCCCCGCCACCGTTGGGGGAGGGGTACTTTGTCCCGTACGCTGACCTATTGAACTTAAACCTGGCCTGCAAGCGCCATATGACTGAATTCTCTTCTTCAAGTGAACCGATAGGCTCATCTCAACGATAAAATCAAATATTGGAGGGGGTGACCCCTGCCCCCCCCCGGCTATGCCACTATTGCTTATTCATTGTGTGATAATGAGTCTCATTGCAATATAGCAGGTTCATTTGTATATCACAACCAAGGTCTAGGTCATCCAGAGGGTTTTTTTTTTTCAGTTGTGCTGATCATCCAAGCTCAAGTTTTCTTATTCAGCTGAAAGTTTGTGAAAGTAACCTTATCGTTCACGCAGCAACTTTATCATAAGGTCAATCTGGGATCAAAGATCATCCAGAAGTTAAAATTGTTCATGTTTTATGTCCTCATTCCACAAACGGACGGCAGACTAAACTCATTTTGTGGATGCTTTGGTTTTATTAATGTTAATAATGCTTTTTTTTTTTCAAACTTTGTTTCAAACTGTTGCTTTGGGCTATTTTTTCCCCTCCTTTTTCCCTCCCCCCTTTTTGTGTTTTTTAATTATATCAAATAAAATGCTTTAGTTCATAGATTAAAAAAAAAGAGACAATGGTCTTTGATTTGAATTTTTTGGTTGTTTTTTACGAACCATGAACCCCAGCCCATTAGTAGAGACGACAGAAAGATGCATATTGCTGGTAGTTTCAGCATTCCCACTGATATAGTTTTTTCATGATCTGACATGATACTTCCAGGCCACCACTTCAACTAGACTGTAATGAAGGTAAAGCTTTTGTGGTAACTATAATTTAATGATGTCGATCTTTCAATAATAAAATTAGAGCCCTGCGGGGCACCCCGACTCCCCGAATTCCTCCCGGAACGACCCGCCCGGACCGGCCGAAACCGGGGTCGGGGTGCTTTTAGCACATTATGTCCCGGTCCGGTCCGGTCGCGGGGATCATTTGGACCGGTCGGGTAGGGTCGGGGCTATGTGGCTTTGTAATCCGGGGAAATAAGTTTAAGCTGTTAAAAAATCAGATCAACATATATGAACATTTTATCGGGACTCGGTGGCCTCGTTTTATCTAGTTCTGCAAACCTCACCATCACATTTTTCCCGGCGACGGTTCGAACCTTAATACTTAGTATGCAGTAATTGGGAGTGCTCCTCCCCATTTCTCAAAACTGGTGGTCTGAAATTCATTTTACATACATGCACATGACAGCATAGTTACTAATCTTTGCGTAACTTTAATGACTTCCAAATCAAACGTGTTTCGTTGATATACTAGATTCGGCGAGTTTGCCAGTTTCATTTTTTGAATACATACAGCATAACACGCCTGCAACTGCTGCGGCGCTTCCCGCACTGATACTCTTCACAGACCGGCTGAAGATGTCGCTGGTTTCCTGGAAACCTGTAATTCCCTGATAATATTTGAAGAAAACGAGTGGACCACGCAACTATCGGACCAGGGGGGGTATGACATGCCAACCTAACAGCAAACAGCGCATCCCTGAGTCGGACAAAAGTCGCATGTGATCTGTTCTGATTGTGAAATTTAAAACATTGGCCTTATTTTGAAATCATTAAAACATACCCATATCTAGGGATTTTGGCTTGAAAAATGGGCCCATGTCTAAGTGTTTTCTGCGAAAAACTAACCCAATTGGGAAACTTGGCAATACTATAGTGCGCCCTTCACGACACTGCAATGTGTTTAATTTCATTATTAAAACATAGGTCGAACAATTAGCCACTCTATATAGCCCGCTAAAGCATGTATTAGATTCTTGGTGTTCTAAGGCTCATGATACGGTCATTTTTCTGTCATAAACTGTGTCGAAAACGGTTTAACTACTTAGCGACTACTCAAAAACTCACACACAACTCCATATAACGAATCTTATTACGTTAACTTCACGAAAAAATGGGGGGGCGATCACTAGAACAAAATCAGGTCTTTAAAAGGAATTTTGTAGCCAAATGTGGGTGCGATATGAGCATCCTGTCAATACGTCGGGTTATACGTTGTGTTGCTGAGCGCCGTAGTCTCGTGTGCGTTTGTATACGTTCGTCAGCTCGGACCCTCGTGGAGTCCAATAGGCGTGGTATGAACCCATATACATGCGAATGAGACCAAATTTGACTAATACGTTCTCAGCAGTCTAGGAATTTTTGAATGGCGCGAAAATTGAATTTTCAATGGCACCCCAATTTTTCACCAAATTTCTTGCTACAACTCAAGTTCGCAGAACAAAATTGCTTTAAACGATGTCTTCTTTCCGTATGAAAAATTGAATGAGTCATCAGCAGTTTTGGAGGAAATTAATCAGGCATAAATGAATGCCCGATTTAGGGATTTTTCCATAGAGCTCCCCAGGAGCCTGGCAACCTCCAAAAATCCCAACTCTGTATTCGAACAATCGGGCGTCCTTCCCGCTGGTCCATAGGCGTAATCCCCCCAATTATTTTGATGAGGGGGGTCAATACGATCATTCCTCCAATGGGTATGCCCGTTCTTGCGTTTTTGACCAAATAAACCCTCATATTTTAACTATTTTATTTAAAAATGGTATTTCTGCGCGCTTCGCGCGCATTTTGTTCTAATTACATCACACTGTTAAACGATTTTAGCTTCTAAAAAATGGCAAAATTTTAGCCGCGCTTCTCGCGCCACATTTGTTAGTAACTGATCTTTCTCGGGCAACCCCAGTCATTCAATAAATTTCCATCACCCCATCTCCCCCATGTCAAAAAGAAATTTACCGCCCTGATAAGGTGATCCGTCCTCACATCACATTTCGCTTTTCACTGATTACTTCCTAACATTAACCAACAAGATTTTTGTCAATTATGATACTTCGGATTTCGGAAAGGTAACTTTGACCAGACTGGCAATGGCGGCAATTACCGTAATCAATTTTTGAACAGAACGTAAATACAAAGTAGCGCGGTAACACCAAGACAATTGATCTGAAAACAACTTCAACACTCGTTCTACCGGGGAATTGACGTTAGGCATCCGGATCTGGTCATAAAAGAGGCGGTCCCGGTCCCATGAAAAAAGCTAGCCGTCCGGGTCGGGCGGAGTTTGCCCTTAAATTTCGGGTCGGGTCGGGCGGGGGGACGGATACCCCGGGGTAGTCCGGGGTCGGGGTGAAAAAAATCTTTTGCCCCGCAGGGCCTAATTCAAATTTGTTTTTGAGGAGGAACACGTCCAAAGAAGACTTGGAAGAAGCAGTTGGAGGAGAGAGTAGGAGGCCTAGGGTTGGGTTGAGGATGGAGGATGACTATGTGACGGAGGTGGAGTTAGGGCGATTGCTGCGAGTGTGAGCAAAATCCGGCCACCCTTGTTCACGGGGACAAAACCAAATTTTATAAAACCCGAGGGGGGGGGGTTGGGGGGTGGGGGGGTCCCTTGTGCTTCAAAGGTGGATAGAATGCGTGGAATATGGACTTACAAAATGCACCCTAAATAAGTATTTTCCACCGACTAAAAACATACCCTAAACCAGTTATTTTTGTCTGTTTTTGCTACCCATTAAAAATAAGTAACAATACATTGTGTCGTTTAATAATACACTTTATTATCTGCTTTGCTTTTACAATCTTTTTGATCTCTGCTTAATTAATTGAGTATTAAAGGCCTAAATCAGTGATTTGCTTAATCAGGAAATCGAAAAAATCATCAGAATCAGTTTTACACGTTTATAATAAGTGTAGGCATCCCAACATACCCTTCAATTTGGGGGTAAGACCAAAGCAGCCTAATAAGACAAAATGTATATTTTTAGTCATTACTGTCCGTACCGGAAGACCTTACTACAACACGCATTTGTATGGGGATTCATATCTTGGATTGAAGGTTTTCTTTTCTTTTCCTTCCCTTTCTAGCAATTTTTTCAGTGGGAAAATCGCATTTCTATCCTTCTTTTACGCTGTTCCTGCAACATTTCGAATATTTTGACACTTTCGGGTGAATCCCTGACAGTGTCTTTAATCCCCTAAACATTGTGCATCACAATTTCAGGATTAAGAAAAACCTACCCTTTTTCCACAATTGGCTGTTTTTGACCCCCCTAATCGATGTTCCGCGTGTAATCCCCTGTCGGAAAAAAAGACGAACCCTTTTTAACCTTTTTCTTGTCCACACATCATATCCACCTTTGAATCCAAGTGGCCCCACCCGGGTTTAACTTTGGCTTACTACTACTACAAATTTTGGCCATGTTTAGTTTGAGAGTAGAAAATCAGAATTTGTTAGGTTAGGCCAAGAAAAAGAACAAGTTTGTCTTAGAAGACTGCACATATTTTTTGTTTAAAATTGTCTTTTATAGGAGAATAGCGCATTTTTTTTTTTAGGTTTTTGCTCACTTTTGAAAAGTTTTTGGTAAAAAAATTAAAAAGAAAAAAAGTGGGTCAAAATGCAATTAAAAAAATAACCAATTTTATTTTTGTTTGCTTGGTTGTTTGCTAAAAAAAAGTTGCATTTGCATTTTGCATTTCCACATTTTCTGAGACGAACTTTTTTTGGGATAAAACGTTCAGACTGTAATTTTTTTAAAACTATAAGTTGTCATATTTTCTTGGGACTGCACAGACCCCGGGTTCAATTCCTGCGCCAGTGCAGTCCTATAAATATCTTTTTCAATGGTTGCTTTGTGCTTAACATTGTATAAAACCATTTCTGATTTTTGCATTACTCATTGGTAATTTAGCATTTTAGCTTGCATATATGGATGGATAATTTTGGTATTTTAGGAACATTTGATCAAACAAATTTGATGGTCATTTTTAGCTAGTTTATTTTATTTGAAAGTATACTTGCAATCATTGCAAAATCTTGTTGACTACGAGTTTATGACTTGGGTGTGACTTTGACAGAACCCCAGGATATGACATCTTGCCCACTATAGGCACGATCAAAACTTTCCAGTAGCCTGGGCACCAGGTAAGATAATTACAATCAATTACAAACCTTAAATCTTGTTGACATACAAGTTATGACCTGGACGTGTGACTTGGACAGAGCGCAGGACATCCAATCTTCTTCTTCTAGTCTAGGCAAGATCAAACCATTTCCAGTACTCTGGGTACCAGTTAAATAATTAATGTCGCACCATTTTTTTTTTTGTCATTAATTTAATTGTCCCTGCCAAGTATTGGAATATGGTAGAGAATAAGCTGCATGCCATGTGAATAGAAAGACGGATTTCCTGGATGAAGAAGAAGATTTCAGTAGCTTCCCACAATGCATTGCTTTCCATGGCTGTTTTTGTACAGGTGTACTGAATGTGGATCCGTTATTGATGAAACATGCTAAATTGACAGTATTGACACAAACTGCATTTTTAAAAAGTGTTTCATCTCTAAAGATTCACATGACTACCTGTACAAAAACTTCCAATGGACGCAATGCATTGTGCGAAGCTCTGATATCTTCCTTGTCTGGAGGATGTCCGGATAGATTTGCAAAAATGTTTTAATTTTATGTTTTCGGCGTGTAGGTCTATAAAGTGATGAATTTTCATAAGAGGAAAGGACTGAAAGAAGGGTAACTCTTGAACTACTCAAACATGTGGAAGAAGTATTTGGAACTACCTCAACACAACATGTGGGGCCGGGGTCAACGGTCATCTGTGGGTCATGTGGGGGGTCAGCAAGGGACATAATAATCCGAACTGCATAGTTCGGATCTCTTGTTCTTCGTCTTTACATTAGTAATATTTAAATTTGATGATGCAGCAGAAGAGTGGATTTTTCAACTTGGAAAAACAAAACTCGCCCTAGCTGTTACTGTGTTAAGCCACAATTTCCACAAAATAATAAATTGTGGGAAAATTTATGGTAGTGGGGGGCTGGGTTCTTTACCTAAATGGCAACAGAGGGTTTGTGTTTTGAAAATCAATCCCATAATGCATTGCAAGTTGCCTATGTTGTTTTATTTATTAATCATCACTTATTGATAACAATTTAAAAATACCATAATACAAAATAAAGGGAATAACCATGAGCCCAGGACCCAACCTATACGGGTCCGCAGGGCGGGAAGAACAAATTATATAAATAGATAAAATAATAAAATTAAAAAAAATCCACATTTAAAATAAACAAAATACCACAGGTCAAATTTCTAAATTATTGCAATTTTCCCAGCGTTGCGTATCTTTGGCTGATTAAATAACAAACAAGGAGATGACGGAAAGCTTTGACAAAATTATCTTAAAATGATTTAAATATGGTAAGGGATTTAACAGCCAGAGTGGGGCTCTTTTAACCTCTTCGTTGTTGCAGAAAGAAGCCAGTGACCTATCTCAAATCGCCCCAAAGTTATGTCACTTCCCCCCCCCCCCCCCAAAATTGATTATCCTGGATGTCAGAAATAAGGGAGCAGGTATTTCATTCGACTTATAAATATGGGCATTTATTGATGCCCAAGTTCAAAAGGAACGAGAGTTCCAAAATGAGTGGATTTACACTAAAGATTCTGCCAAAAAATCCAAAGATCGGTTTATAAGATGGGTGGGGGAACATTCCAATGGATACTTGGTGCCTGAGGAAAAACCTGGAAGAGTTGTATATCGTGATGAATTTAGGAGGGTTCACCGATATGAAAACTCCACCCGAGCCACTTTGAATATATCTTGAGAATGTTGTTATGCAGGGGCGTAGCTACCATAGGGTCAGAGTGGACAAAAGTCGACGGGCCCCTAGAGGTTAGGGGCCCCCAGAGATTGTGAGCAAAAAAGCGAGGGTTCGTAGAAAGATAGAGTTAACACAAAAGAGAAAAGCTCGATAGAATGATGGAGAGATAGGGATTGGTCACAACTAGCATAAGATTTTGCTTTTCCAAACAAGCCTAATTTTACTGCTGTGGACTCTGCATATTCAGTAATCCTGGGGCCCTTCTAGCCTACCTAATACCGATAGCGGAGCCCTCTCTTAATGTCAGCATTGAAAAATTACTATGGGCCATTTCCAGGGCCCCTAGATTACCAAGTTATATGGCCTTGGATCCAGTGACCCTCGTCATGGATCCCGCGGTGGTTTGTTATTAAGTACTTAAATTATGGACCCCTTCTGGGCATTGCATGATTTGCACAATGGACAGTTTTTCTAGATAACTCAGGAATGGAGGGCCCGAAAGTTCCTAGAGAAAAAAAACCGAGAGTTTGGAGAAAAAAGGCCCTCGAAATACTAAGCATACTTTCGTTTATCTTGGATTCGGTGGCACTGTTATGTGCCCAAGATGACTTATGTTTTCTCCTACTTTTGACCCACTTCTTTCCGTATTGACAACAATGACCTTCACTCCAAAACCCCAATCGTAAGTTTCGGCGTTCGCGCCGCTATTTCAATCTGTTTTGATGTGAGAGTAAAAACATGATTTTGTAATTTCCAAAGAGCTTGTTAAAATTAATATTGGTCCGAAAACCAAATGGGCACATTTTCGCTCATAAAATCCAAACCAAACATCCTTTAGAGGCCCCAAGAATATCAAAGGGATGAATAAAATATTAGCTTTCTTCAAATAAACCAAAATTGGGATTATCTGGGAACCGGGCTATTACCGATCGGACCATGTCCCTTGGAAGTCTACACAGTTTCTTCTCTTCTGCAGAAATGGTGAATTGGGCCCCGGAGATTAAAAGGCCCTTAAGAGATTGGAGGAAAGAGAGAGAGAGTGCGAGAGCATCCCCAACACGTATTTCACAAGATGTTGGATGGCGATTGGCGGGGCTCTCAGGTATTATGTATGCGCTCTTGCTCATTAATTTTCATTCAGATGTATTATAGCCTTATTATTGAGTAACATTGTTTCTTTAAATTACCCACGCGTGAAGGATGTCTGTTGGTCCAAGGTTCTGCTCGAACAGTTTTAATTTGAATCTAATATTTGCATTAGGATTGATAACAAGTTACATTTATTAAGGCAAATCTCGACGAAGAAACGCAAAATATATCAAAATAATTAAGAGGTATAAAATCTTTTTTTTACAACACTCTTTGTTCTGGCATAAACATTTTAGCAACATTTTATTGTTACCTGAATAAAAATTGTTGTGTTTCAGTCTTTGTGTATTGCGGGGTACATAGCAACATTTCTTATGCATCTGGCCTATACTTTTATAATTGTGCCTTTTACATAGGCCGCTTGCATTATAAGCCAGGTGGTCTATGATAGAAATGGAAAACGATAAATAAAAGTGAAAAATGATGAAGGACCATATATATGGGGGCACATATGCTGGGAATGCAAAACAGACTTGCTGTGCGGGATGAGTGGCGAACCCCTACAGCAACATATGAGGGAGTCTGGCCCAAACGCCAATCTGACAGAGAGTATGGGTCTGCGGAGCACCATTTGCATTTGCTATATCAAACGTCCTCCACCACTGTGAGCACGATGAATCGGCTATTAAACCTAGGGGCCCCGGTTGGTGTTTTGTCCACGGGCCCCGAACATGCTAGCTACGCCACTGTTGTTATGACGCCAGGTGTAACACCCTTGATCAAGGAATCTCTTACAACAATTGAGAACATGGTTCAAAGTTTCTCTATTTTTACAATGCCTGCAGTTACTCGTGCTGGACTTTCCCCATCTGTGAAGATTAAATCTGGTATTGACACAGTCAGTGACTGAATTTACAAGAAATTTGCATACCCTTTCGGGAAGATTAAAAATGATACTACGCCAATAAACACAAGAAGATTCTGAAGACAACAGTTCAAGAAACCTGCCTTCATGGTGGGAAAAAGTGGGGAATCCGGGAAGCTCCTTCCCTGGAAATTTGACCATTTGGAGGGAAATCTCGAATTTTCAGATAAAGAAATACATAACAAATGGTGGGAAATATATAGGAAATGTAACCATCTTCCCGGGAAATATTCATTTTTTCCAGCCCTGCCTGCCTTGCACTGCAAGGGATTGAAAGTGGTTCTTCCAAAAAGATGCCACTGAATCAGAATAATGTCTTTGGCAAAAGATTTGGCTTGTTTAAGATTATGAGATTTCGCCTAAACTCATTAAAAATATTTTCACATTGCACAGTTATAGATTTCTTTCTCGTCCATTTCGACTCCCTCTCAATTCCAGAATCTAAACAAAGATTGACTAACTTGTCACCTTTGATTCTAGTGGCTAAATGGGTAATAATTTGTATGACATTCGAGGTATAATCGGAAAATAGATTTGATGTTAAGACCATTGGGCATGTATAAAAATGCAAGACTACCAGGATGAGGGATGCCAAACCATTTTTGGTCCCCCGCCAACTTATGTTGGCGAAGGGGGACTATAGAAATGGTAGCAGTCCGTGTGTGTGTGTGTGCGTCCCACACGATATCTTTGGAAACCTAAGCAAGTGTGGAAGTCCATTTTTGCAACATAGATGTATCCCAAGTAGGCGGTGGGTGGGATACAAAGTGGATCATGTGACATGGGTCAAAAATAGGGTCAAATAGCTGTAAAAAGTTGTTTTTCACGCTACATTAATTTTCGCTTTTCGCGCACGATCTTCTTCTGAGCTAGCGCGAAATTAAAACTCGCGAAATTTTTATTTTGTGTGTAGGTCTATGTAGGATAGCTGAAAAGAGCGAATTTAAAAACAAGCAAAAATGTTTAAAATTACAGAAAGAAATAAATTGACACGCCGCGAAAAATTAATCACTTTTACAGTATGGCACACATAGGCTAATCGCGCTATAATAAACGTTGTCAACATATCTTTTGATTGGAGCTAGTATGGGTGTCCATCTTCGCACCATAGATGTCACTCAAGTAGGCTGCGGATGAGTTCGGAGGAGGGTCATGTGGCATTGCTCAAAGGTCAAATGGGGTCAAAAATGGAGTTAAATTGCTATAAACCTTATCTGTTGTGTAGGATGAAATAAACTTGGTGGGTTGGGTCCAACATTCATTGCAAAATTTTTAAAGGTCATTTGAAGGTCATGCGTGGTCATTCAAGGTCAAATCACTAAACATGTGGTAAAAGGAGGAGAAACTGGTGGATGTGGTCAACAGTTCAGTACCAACAATTTTTGAAGGTCATTTCAAGGTCATGCGGGGTCATCTAATGTCAAATCGATAAACATGTGGTAGGAAGGAGGGGGTGCAAAATTGGTGGGTGTGGTCAACATTCCGTGCCAAAAACTTTTGAAGGTCCATGTCAAGTTCTGAGGGGTCATCCAGGTCAAATCACTTAATATGTGGCAGGAGGAATAGCTTGGTGTGGTGGTCACCATTCAGTGCTGAAATTATTTCAAGGTCATTCGGGGTAATTCAAGGTCAAATCACTACATGTGGTAGGAGGATTGAAATTGGTGGGTGTGGTCACATTCAGTACCAAACAATTTGGAGGTCATTTCAAGGTCATGTGGGATCATCCAATGTCAAATCACCTTAACATGTGGTAGGAGGTGAAAATTGGTGGGTGTGGTCAACATTCAGTGGCCAAAACTTTTGAAGGTCCATTTCAATGTCATGAGGGGTCATCCAGGTCAAATCACTAAATTGTGTTCGAAGATAAACTTGGTGGGTGTGGTCAACATCAGTGCTCAAAAAATTTGATGGTCATTCAAGGTCATGCGGGGTCATTTAAGGTCAAATCACACGTAATAATGTGGTAGGAGGATGAAACTTGGTTGGGTGTGGTCAACATTCAGTGGCCAAAATTTTTGGTGGTCCTTTCAGGTCCATCAAGGTCAAATCTTTGCACATGTGTTATGGTCATGAAACCTAGTGAATGTGGCCAACATTCAATGCCAAAATTTTTAAGGTCATTTGAAAGTCATGTGGTGGTAATTCAATGTCAAATCCTAATTCATTGTGGGTATGGATAAACTTGGTGCGTGTGGTCAACAGTTCAGTCCGAAAATTGTGAAGGTCATGTCAAGGAAAGAACCACTTATTCCATCACAATTCTCCCATGAGATCTTAAATTGTTTGGCTGTTGCTTCTTGTTCTTTAGCTAATGCACTGGGCAGGGGACCATTGTGGTTCGAGCACCGCCTTGTTTAATAAACGATTGGTAAGATTATCGAGAATTAAGGGGTGTTGAGCAAAGATCGTTAACTGTAAGGTGGTATCTGAGTTTGATGGAAGAAAATCACGAGTATTATTACTTGAATCTTATATTCCGACCTACTTAGAGAGGAATCAATATTTTCCAGGGCGTTCGTAATTTTGTCGGATAAGTAATAAGGACATCAGTGGATGTGTTGCGGAATGTAATAAGAGAACCCAGAAAATTTATGGGATCATTTTCAAAACTGATGGGACATCTTCACCATCATATGAATATCAACTGAAGTAGGGTTGCCACTGATATGAAACGGATCGGCATTTAGTTGGTTTCAGCTTTAAGACATAGATTAGTATGGGATGAATTACGGTTGATGAAGCGCTGATGAGTCTTTTTCTGGCAAGTTATAAACAAAAGTCGTCAGCAAAAGGGGCAGTATACAAAACCCATGTCAGCATAGTAGCGATAAAAAGTGTTCAAGAAGATAAAAGGCACAAGGCTTTTCATGATCATGCTTAAAATTACTAATAATGCTTTGTGGGGCTAAATGAGTGAAAATCAGGGTTTCTGTTTTGTTAAGAATGGGATTTTTGTGGGCTCACATGATCTTATTGAGATGAAATTCCCAAAACTGTGCATATGGGATGCGACTCAAACAACCCTCTGAATCAAATGTATCTACCCCAAGATCTAGGAATGAGATCGTTTTAGGGCCAATTAGTGGTAACACACACAAGGGTTTTGACTAATTCACAATGTAACTTGCCACGTAAACGGAAGTGCAATAGTGTGGGGGAAGTAGTGTTGTATACTATCATATCAGAAGAGGTGAGGCACTGGTGGGAGGAAAAGGAGATGGGAGTAGAATTAGATTCGAGTGAGGATGTCCATGATCCAGCTTGGGAATTTTTCATGTAGTTGTGAGCTCAAATCTACAGGCTGTTTTAATTATTTTGGGTGTGTCAAAGTTGTAACAATCTACCCATACTTTTCCTTCTGTGGCAGGTATGGTCATGCAATTCAAATGGAGTGTGGGCGGCTTATTGTACCAGGCAACTACTTCACCAGAGACAAAAATGGAAGTAAGTAATAGGTTGATAAAACTCTGTGTTCCCTCATAGATGCCAAAAGTATTAAGATTGATTTTGCCCAATTTTGAGGGAAAAAGTACCATATTTGAGATTTTTGCATACGTTTTCCAATTAGTGCCCAATTTCTCACCTCAGTTATTGTCCGGGTCCAAAAACGAATGAGCAATCAGAATGGGGATGATAGCTGAAATGGTGATGGGCTGTAGGATAATTTGTGATTGTGTGCGAGGATGTATGTAGAAAAAAGTGAATTTTTCCAAGCATGTTGGAGTGCTATCTTCCTAAGATCAGGAGGAAAGGTGGTGTTTTACAATTTAAGAAACACAAGGGCATTTCCAGAGAGAAGTTGCCATGATTTTTTTAACCTGTTTTTCTTGCATATTTTGTAGCTTCTTAATAAATGTATTAGATGCACATCTGAAGTGCATAAGCCGAGTCTTTTTCGTCTTTAAAAGAGACATGAGAGATTTCCAGAATGTGCCCCCCCAATTCTTTTCGAACCCGGGGTTTTTGTGTATTTGGAATGCCTTTCCAATGGTATTCGTGCACCTGAGTGAATAAAGCCGAATACGCCGTCTTTTGATGTAATTATGATGATTTGTACTTACTGTCGTGCACGATAGAAAGTTCAAAGCACGGTGTTCTATGGGGACAATTACGCTAGTCAGGCAAGTTCAAAACACGGTTTGCTGTTTTCATTTGTACTCTTGTTGTCCAATAAACCTTCGGAATGTTCTTGGTAGGACGGTCGACAATCGATTACGGTGGGAATTTTGACCAGCAAATTTGTTTATCCTAAAAAAATCGGTCACGTAAGCAATAGGATGATAATTTAGTATTTTCTGTTGACGCAGAAAATCAAAACATGCTTCTTTTGGGACGGTTATGATATGCGAGCAGTTCACAAACATAGTTTTTGGTGTTGTTTTTATTGCTTGCCAATAAATCTTGAAACGTTCTCGGTAGGAGTTATACAACCGATCAAGGCAAATTGAGAGAAATTTGTATCCTCCAATTTCCTCCAGTCCCCTTTAAGGGTAAAAAATTCTGTCACTTGGGCAAATTCAACCAGCAGCTTCCATTTACAATGCAAAAATAAGTTGGTGGAGTAAGGTTGGTAGATAAACTAGATTAAAGGTGCGTGTTCCGATCGTCGTTGGATCCACGATTTATCCGGACGTAGTATCGATTTTGATATCAGACTAAAGGCCGTATTTTCTCATTGTCGTGTCGTCCTGGAAATTTGAGCCCTCAAATCATTTCTTTCCTAAGATATAAACAAAAAATCGCCGTTTTGGTGGGAACCATCAAATTAGCACAGTATTGAATACGGTTTTGCAACATGCATTATTGGTTACCATCAAAACCGCCAAGTTTGTTTCCCACGGTCCTTGATGGGGTGTATGTGCAAGTGCGAGGCACTCATATCAAGTAGAGGAAACACCAATGCACAGAGATTGGAAATCAAGACTTAAACAAAAAAATAAAAGGGTGGAGAAGTTGGTGGACGTTTCAAAAAAAATTATAGGTTGGAAGGAGTGTGTGGAAGTTTTCAAAAATATTAGGTTGAAAGGTGTTTGAGGAAGTTATCAAAAAATATAGGAGGGAAGGAGTTTGTGAAGTTATAACCATAAAAAATATGTTTGAAGGAGTTTGTGGAAGGTACCATAAAAACAAGTAGGTGGAAAGAGTTTGTGAAAATTATCAAAAGCAATATTAGGTAGAGGGAGTTTGTGCAAGTTATCAAAAACAATATTAGGTTAAACAACCAACTTCAAAATCCTCAAACTGGTGGAGAAAAATATGATAAAATGTAAATTTTGAAAGTTGGGAAACTTTGACTCTCATTTGATCTAATACTGAGAGTATCATCTTTGTTTCATACAGTTGACATTCCAATGTGTAACAACTGCACTAATTATGTGCAAAATTATATACAGTGATGACGGCGGTAATACGTGGCATGTGGGAGGGCGCTCACCGTTTAATCGTGATGCAGACTGGCCAACAATTCAACCCAATGAGATACAGGTGAGTGTTGGGTTCTTTGGTTAATTTCAAACCTGTTTGGTACTCTCTGTAACACAATATATTGTCACAGGCTGTTTGCCAAACCACTATCATTATCTATGCCCGCAAAACAGAATAAAACAAAATTATTGATAGGCGAACACTTTGACAACTGATTGGATTATTTAGTAAACTAAGTTCATCCTGTTGGTAAATTTTATGAAATTATTGCGGGCAAATGATTTTTCTTAAAAATATAGTTCTCCAGTCTTTCTATGGAGAATGGGCATATAGAGGGCGCTATAACATACAAATCAGACATGTGGGCCTATATGGCACGATTCCCGCAATGGAATTGTCTGATTTATTGCAGAGATAATAGCTACTTGCATGTCCCTACTATATCAGTTGTCAAAATTGTGTCGTCATTGCATTAAAATGTTCTAAAAATGGACAATTTGGTGCATGGGTACACAGCCTTGTGTGAAGGGGGGGGAAGACCTCTATGCATTGACATTTGAAATCAAAAACTATGTGCAATGTGGACACCACTTTCAAAAACCTCCTATGTGCAAAATAAGTTCCAACATGAAAACACCCTTCATATTCACTTGAAATCAAATTCAGTTCAACTTAAGGCAAATAAGAGACTTGGCTGAAGCCAAAAAAATCATCACAATGTATAAATAGAATTGTGAAACACACAACTCAGTAATTTTGTTTTGCCAAAATCTCAAAACCCTTGATCATCTACCAGTTCTGCACTATACTTGTTCGTCTAAGTTTGAGAGTGAGGTCACTGCGTGGTTAGGTTTTGAACCGTAGAAGCGTATGCGGGGGCGGAAGACCTTTTGAATTGCACCAGTACCTAGCGAACAAATAAAGGCGGCAACATCGAAATGCCAGAGTTGATGCAGAAATGCGTCATAACGTCACCCTCAAACTCGAGCCGAACAAAGTATTGTGGTTTAGGGGTAACCAACAGTTTGCTGCTCTTTCATTTTCCTGGTAAAGGATGATGCAAGTGCGTTGCCAACAATTGCCTGGAGAGGCAATGTTTTCTGATGCATCATGGGATAAAGTCGACATCCAGAGCACGCATAATACAAATATTACATTGATCATTTAGTTTGTCATATAATGGTCAGTTGTGTGCAAATGCACACTGAAATGGCTATTTGCAATAAACCCTATGCTTCTTTCAATCACACAAACTTTTGTGAGCTGTTTTCAACATCATAGATATAATGCACTAATTGGTGTTAATCCAATGGACGTGGATGGACGTGTTGATCCTTGAGGTAAAATTGGACTGCAAGGATTGCCGCTGGCGGAGCACCATATTGCAAAATTCGAGAAGAATATTCTGTCAGCACGGATATTGTAATATCCCCATAAACAGCTCCCCAGATTGTTGCGTGGGTCGACGAGGCATGAGATTAAGTATCTTGCCTAGGGACACAAACCACGTTTGACACAGTGGGGCTTGAACTCACGTGAAACAGCTTAATCACAAGTCTGCACTTTCCACAATTGTTATTTTGTTTTCTGTAACAGGCAGCAGATAGTGACAGGTGGTGTGGTATACTTGAATGCACGCACACTGTTTGCTGCAATCCTCGATCAATACATTCAGCTTTGACGGTGGACTCACTCTAAGCAATGTGCAGTTGGTTCGTAAATGAAAGAGCAGGCTTCAAGGTGACGGTTGAAATGGGTGCCCAGAGCTGATGGTGGATGCGCAGTAAGTCAGGATAGAAGCAAGAGGGGTCAAATTGTAATACAGGGAATGATCAGTTGTATACTTACCTCATCAGAAGATAATTACTGTCATCTTATGGTTAAAAATGCAGCACTCTCTAACTATGCCCTTATATTTGGTGGAAACAAAAAAACTTGATAAGCACCAATAGTGATGCAGCATCCGGTGAAAACGGGCCTTAGATTCTACCAACCAGGTCCAGATAATAACCATTTGCAATCATAGCTAAAAGTGATCATTTGGATTGTGTAGTTCATGAAAAATTCGAGATAAACAACATTAAAAGTGATGGCAATTTGCATAAACCAAATTCCAAAATGGCAGCCCTTATAAAGGTAATGACTACTACGGTGACTAGTGTAGGGAAAGGTAGGTCAGTATACAATTGCCAGAATGTCGGAATCATGGAAATGTATATGCACAGCTATTTTCAAGATGGCCGACATCTCATCTGAAAACCATATATTTCTTATTGTTATAAACCTAAGGAAGATGATTTTGTGTCAAAAATTAGGGTTTTCGAGTCAAGGAGTTCAAAAAACCATTTTGGCAAAAACTGTAGGATGAATAGTATACAAATATTGACGCCTTGAGGAAATGGTGCAAAATTACTACCCGAGGTGGGGACCGGAGACCATGGGCCTACTATCTTTCCCGACACGACAGGTAGAGGGAAAATAGTAGATCACGGTCTCCAGTCACCGAGGGAGGTATTTTGCACCATTTCACGAATTATAGGCAGTCATTATTTGTTTAAAGTAACATATTAAAAATATTCTGTTCATTTGAAAAACTTGCCAGTCTCGTTGAGATCAGGTGCCACCGCAACTCAAGGCTTCAAGATACCAAGGTGGGAAAAAAGTCTACCATAAAAAGAAACTCTTTCCAGTGCTGGGAAATAGAGCTTGTATGGGACCTTTGTCCCCTCCTGTGAAATTGGGAACTAGTCGCAATATTTTTTGTCCATGTATAGTATCCACCAATTCCAAATGACAGAAATATTTTTGTGTTATATAAAAAGTGAGGTTTATTTGCCATATGTCACTGTTTTCCAAGATAGCCAATATTTTAAAAACAAGTACCAAAGAGTGTTAGGGGAAGTGCAATGTCAGGCTTAATGTGGTAAAGGATAAAATAGATTAACCCAGATGCTCATCCTTAGTACTTCTCAAAACTACGCTTTATGGTCCATATGAATGAAAACCCCAAAACATTGACACCAACGTACACTGACCATTTTAAGTGTTAAAAATTTGCAGCCCTTTGCCTCGACCATATCTGCAAACAAACAAATAGTCTTCTATAAAGTAATAACAGGGCCTATACATCAAAATTTACCGGGCAATTCCGATATTTTTATTTTTTTTTTTTTTTTTTTTGCATTTTGGGTGAATACAGATAGAGGACTTATAGAGTAGTCAAAGTGTCACAATTTTGGGTGTACTTGGGGGATGAAAAAACATGACTCGGGACTTATCTGACAGTTTTGAGAAATTGCAGGAGATCCTTGACCTAAAACTATACACTTTGTCACCAAAAATCATCATCCTAGGTGCTTGATAGAATGAGGTATAACGGGGATTTTGCCCTTTATACGTTGACCGTTGGAAAATAGTGACGTTATAAAACTCCATTACTTTTATATTAATCTGACATTTCTGTAAATAGTTTTGTGAACTCTTTGATACCAAAAAATCTTTAATTTGACACCACAATCATCTTCAGGGCTATATTTAAGAAGAGATAAAAGGTTGTGTCAATAAAATGTCGCCCATCTTAGAAAAATATAAAGAGTATATTTTATTATTAGAATGGGCGGGCCTTATATGCACGATGCTAGCAGAATATATGACAAAGCGAAACTCAATTCAAGGCACGCGAGGATCAAGTAAATGTACAACCGGAGAAAGTAACTTGGTAAAATTATGCTCGGAGAAAATTGGCGAGCACAGAACTAAATAAGACGAAAAACACACGGCTCGACCGCGACCTTCAGCTTTATAGGCGTGAGAATACACTGGGCACGAGGACTGACAGGCCTGTGTCCATGTGGATACCAGTGAACGAGCGCATTGTATTTCAGTCTTTATTTCAGAGTTTCAAGCGGCCGTATTATTGTATTATGTAATGGCGCCGTTCCCTGGTATCCACATGGACACAGTAATCGTGACCCAGTGGATAGTTCTCACGCCTAGAAAGCGGAGGTCCGGGTTCGAGGGATCGTGTGTTTTCGTCTTTATTAGTTCTTTAGTGCCAGTTTCTCCGAGCTTCTATAAAACTCTTTGAAAAGTAGGCACATGCAACATTTGATAGTTTGGACACATTTTTATTAAACTCCAGTGACCAAGAAAAACCTTTTAAACACCAAAAATTGTCATCTTAGGTGTTTTTGCCTACCCTATGTCTTTTGGTTTCTCCATAGGGAAGGGGTAGGGAAAGGGATTAGAGCTAAAGAAGACCGGAAGTCCGTGGCGGGATTCAAACCCATGGTTCCCGCGCACCATTCCCATGAGAAGGGATGGCAAGCCACGAGGGAGTCGAACTGGCAGGGTCAGCGATTTCGTGCCCATATCGTGTTAGTACGATGATGACATCGCAGCTTTGACTTGCGTGCATTTTCCTAACCTCAGCTCATTGAGTTCTAGTGGGTTTTTGGTAGGGATAGGGTTAGGATGGCATCCATTTTGAAAATGGTGTTGTATGCAAAATGCAAACACCTGTTAATGTTGTCATCATATGTTCTCATGAAACTCCATCCCTACGATCAATTTTAGCTTATGATGACAAATGTTATTATTCCGGCAAGGTCCAACTCTCCAAAAAGTGGTTGGTGCTGCAGCACGACCATTCATAGTTTAGCTATGCCTAGGCATGTTCGGTGCATGCATTTTCCCTCGTAAAATTGTATGACGCAGGAGTTAGTGTTTCCGCACATGTGGTATCACACAGAATTGCAAAACTGTTGCCATTTGCATTCTAAGTTTTCTGCAATCCAAAAACTTCAGTAGAATGTGCTTGTTTACCATCGGAGATCAAACAGCTTCAAATTTGTGATTAATAATTGTCTTTATTG
>JAMKCH010018748.1:0-51927 GCA_023653785.1 Ophioderma brevispina
GTTTCTAATAGAGCAGAGTTCTCAGAAATAACAAATTGGCCATGACATGTAAGATTCACATGAACAGTAAAAAAGGGAAAGGAAACAAAAAAGACAGAACACTCATTGTAGAGTAGAGAGGAGTTGTAGTATTATTCACAGAAAACCGATTCAGTGGATAGATGATAGTGTGTACATTGCGTTATTAGAGCATGTCTTAGGCCAAAGATATGTTTACCTTTCAACCATGAGTGATCGGCCAATATAACCTCTGACTTGCCTTTGTGAATTAAAATGTGAAACCTGACTGACAGTAAAACATGCCGTTCCGTGTTGTGAGTATTTGTCTGGGATTAATTGCAAAATAATATAGTCGAGCACCCAAAGTGACCCGAAATACAATAATATCTCTAGTCCCACTCTGCTCAAATTCAATAATGTATTATGATGTTAATGCCCTAGTGACATCATATTCCTTGGTAAAATTGCAAGGAAAATTAACTGCAACAAAAATACTAGAAATTAGTTTCGATTTTAGTGCAAAATTACAGGAATATTCAAACTTCTGAGGGTTAGGTAGTTTACTGGATTGCAAAAGATAGCTTGGAGATGGCCCAATATATTTCTTGCGATTACTCCCACCTTAATGCTAACGTGTTCATTCTTGTTCGCATGTATACTAATATGACGGATATTGACCGAGCGTATCTGCAGTGCTATTATCTCCTGTGCCAATCTGCAAGATATCCAAGCAGTCCTCTGTTGCAAAGGAAAGAAATCTCAAAATGCAAAAAATAATGATCGACTATTTGGGCGCGAACTATACAGGAACACTCTAAGTCATTTGGGTATGCATCTGATCGTTAGGTGTTGTCAGAGTAAAATGTCTGGTTAGGATACATCCAGGGTTCAAAACATTACATAGTCTGCAAAATATAACCAAAGATTAAAAATATTTAGAAATTACATTTGTTTGTGGCGATGAAACGGAGAATTAAGAATTAATTTACGTAATGTATAGATTTTTCAGATGAACACATTTGTTGATATTGATCTTAAAATGAGAGCTGTGTCTGCGAAACAGCCACTACAGATCAGTTAACGGAGCTTGACGTTAATGTATAGACCAGTAACATCTACGTTCACTTTCTTTTGTTGGAATGCCAATCCATTGCCTGCCAAGCGGTTAAACGCCCATAGTATTAAAACTCTAACAGGATACAATTGCCCAGTGTGGACCGTCAGGCCGAACCTAGTTCAGATACCAGACCCAACATGTTTACAAACATGTGTTTGTGTTAAACTGTTCTATACGGACACGTTAGGTGATGGGTTTGTTTGAAACTAGGTGTTCTGATTTGCACATTAGGTAATGCATAATTGGGATTTTAACCGCGACCCCCAAAGGAAGAAGTAAGTAGTTGTATCAAGGGGCCTTGAATAATGCCAGGAGCTATCAATCGCGTACTAAGAGAAAATCGTGTCCTCCCCATATGCATTTTTCCAATGCAATTTGCACTGCGTTGTCCACATTGCAATTTATATTAAACAAAAAAGTACTTAAATTGCAAAGATTGGGATGAGTTATGTTATTGAGGTACGTTTTGTGCACTATAAATGGCATATGACGGCCCAGTGCAAAAATTGTATTGAACGGAATTGCATTGTAGGAGAACAATATACCTTCTCTGACTGCGATCGTAGCGCCTGGTCATGAATCAAGGACGGTAATGGGAGCATGATTAACTCATGCACAGTAAGATGCTACATGTGATTTGATACGAATGTTTCTTAAGGGCATTTCAGTGATCCATAGCCTCGTACAAAGACTAGCCTTAAACGGTTTGAGAATTATTATATTATCGGAAACATGAACAACATTGATATAAGTATAGCAGATTTATATTTACCCAATCTTTTTTACGGCAGTTTGATTAGCTCTGCAAGCAAATTGTTATTTTGTATTTGCTGTCCATAAACGGACAGTAGTCTAAGGATCATGTAATCAGGGACCATGTAATGTGTGACATTAAAACCACACCGCAGAATTCACTCTGGAAATTTCGAAAAAAAATTTTAAAGACACAATAAAAGTTCTAAGATCACAAAATGCACCTTAATTGAACTTCCATCACGAACTTTAGTAAGTGGCAAGCAATATAAATATGGAAATCAGTTAATTGTATTCAACCGCTTCCATTAACGATGGAAAATAGGAACAATCATCGTAGAGAGAACTAATGCACCAGTTATCGATGACTTCATGGTTCCGTTCTGAAGTTGAGAAAATGGAAAATGTACTGAAAGAACCATATAATATCAGTATTTTTCAATGTTTTACTTTTAAAGAAAGAAACAATCATTTTACAAGCATTTTAAAATTTTAAAAAAAGTATTCCGTATTCCAAGGTGTTTAACAACTGTTTAGTTAAATAAACTCTAAATCCTAAAGTAGTGAAGCAGATTTACAATTAAGGGTGGTCAAGTTGATTCGAGTTTTCGCGGCGGTTGAACAGCTGCTTTATTGATAGGAACAACAATAAACTGGTTCCAACCTGGATAGAACCGGTGTGTTAAGAGATATGGTCCGCCCGGGGCCGCCCGCATAGTCCGGGCTCCTAGACAATGGCGGGAATAACGGAAACTACTGTTGCGTGAAGAGTCAACTGAATCGAGTGCCTTATGAGGGGGTCTTATTTACGCCATGGGAGGAGGTTTGATGGGGAACCCGAAACATTTTTAGTAAGGAGAGAGAGGAGAGAGAGAGAGGGGGGGGGGGAACGTGAATTTTTTCATCAACGAGAGAGAGGGGAACATGAACTTTTAAATGGGGAAATCAGCAAGGCTCAGGGGGGATTGTGGAATTTTTGAACGGAAGCGAGGGGGAACGAGAAAATGTTTGCCGAAAAAAGGTTGAAATCCTCCATTCCTCCCTGGCATAAAATATTGACGCTCCCTTATTCTTTACCGTTATAGATGAACGGCGGACCATATCTCCTGCCACCCTGGTCGCAACCGGCGAGAACCCGGTGGTTTAGTTTGGGTCGCCCATAAATAACCACTTTTAAAACATACAAAACCATTGAGAAGATAATTTAAAGAGGTTTTAGTTGAAATGTCTTCAGGCACATGTTTTTGAAACTTTCCGGGGACGCGATATTTAGCATTTTTATAACATATTGAAAATGTGGTGGTGCGCGGTTCAATACGACAACACATTTGTGTCGCAACCCAATAAAATTTAAGGCCTGCAATGGCCTCTTCCCCGTCCGTGTGGTGCAAATTTCGCTCATGAATACGGGAGGTTATTATTATTAATCAGTGCAAGTGTAGTGTGAACACGTAAAAAATGTATCTTACTGGATCAGTGTAGTGGCAGGTGGTCATCTACTTCAGGAACAATGATACGGCTGATACCTCTGTGGCTAGAAGCGATCCATAATAGATACCACTCGGAAAGAGGACTGTTGGTATGCAATATCCAAGTTGCATGAAACAAGCTTGCTGCGTTTTAGTGTCTAAAGGACGCACATTTGCTCAAGGGGGTTGGAAGTTTTCTAAAAAAAACAACTTCACCCACATATGAGCAAAAAAAACAACTTTCCCCGCTATCATTAAAAAAAAATTACCCGCCACCTATAAACACAATCCTCAGATAGGCAAAAAAAAAAATCCAGCTATGATTGAGCAAAAAAAAAAAAAAATGCCTCCAAAAGCCAACGACAAAAAAACTTCCCTCATCCAAACTTCCAAACCCCCTGAAGTCTAATGGTGCGTCCCTAACCAGATGGAATGAGGAGGGATGGACAATGGTCACAAGCCAATAGATAATAATACGCTAACGTCATGACAAACCTGGGGTGAGCCCGTCTCCCTGAGCGTTTCGTGAGAGTTGGAGTTCGTGAAGAATATGCATGCTACTTATGCTGTCGACCACATGGTCGATACACAATTGTACACCAATGTTATAAAGATGCAGGTTTGAAACATGTAAGATAAACAAATGCGCACCTACCTTTATTAATTGCAAATGTTTTCAATTTTTTTTAATTTACTAAAGAATTTAATTTATGCTAAGTTTGACGAATGATACTGAGGATATCTATCGAGTGGATAGGTGTCACTTTGAAATTAAAATGAAATGATGTCGGAATAAAATACGAGTTGATTTCTTTCGTCCGCTTCATTAAATTTTTGATTAGATACTTAATTTACAATTAGGCGAGCATTTCTATCTAAAACAATCAATTTGAAATCTTGATGAAGATACTGCGTGAAAATGTAATCAATTTTTAAGCGGCACTGGCACATTTTCAAAAAATATGATTGTTTTGTTAATATAAAAAAAAACCGGGAATTTAAAATAATATAAAAAAGAAAACGAAATTTTAAAAATAAATAATCAAACCCCAAATCAGATAGGGATATAAGGACATAAGGACATGAAAAAAATTGCATAATGAAAAGGACCTTACTGAAATCACTCCACAAATTTGAAAAAACAATTTGGAGTTTACATCTGGAAAACAGTAAAAAACAGAAGAGTTCGGGGGGGGGGTGCAGTTTGTGGACAATTTCTGGAAACAAGGATGCTGACATTACTGCCAGCATTTACCAAACTGAAAAGCATGTTGTCATCAGCTCACAGACCATTGCTATGCATACGTGCTAATCCGGCTTTTGAATTGTTCACAAAACCCTGCTAGATACACTGTAAATTCTGTCGGGATGTAAAACACTTGCTTTTCTGTTCAGAAAAATTGCCACAAAACTGCCCACCCTCCCCCCTGGAAATCTTCCTTTTTATATTTTTACGAATGTAAACATCAAATTGTTTTCAAACTCGTGGAAGTGGTTTCAGGGTAAGGGTCTTTTAATAATGTCAATTTGGTTCAGGCCATAATTTCCCTTTAATAAGAGGACTAAAGAAATCCAGGTAATTTTAGGCTAACTTTAGAGTCAAACCGATTGTCCCTGAATGGAAGGATGGAGGGAAATAGCGACAGAATGATGGTACTCGACTGTGTTGAATGCTCGCCCATCCCCTTTTTCAGTTTTTTTAAAACTTTAGTTTTACCAAATGCCCGCCGAGAATGTGTCGCATGTACATTTATCAAAAAGAGCACTAAATTGTTGAGTTCTGTCCCAGGTGAAAATATTTTTCCCATTGTAACCAATATGCATTGCAAATGTCTGGTTATAGTGTGGGACCTGGGTTTTTTACCCGGAAAAATGTTTGAGCTGATTTTGGACACCAGATAAGCAGAAATGCATCATACAGAAACATATCGAAATCCCATAAATCCCACTTGGGAGAAAATGTATCCAAGATGACCGCCAAATTAGCTAATACCTCGAGCTTTCTAGATGTTTGATGATTTTAGGTTTTGAATATGTTTTGGGGGTCAAATAATCCAATTATTACAAATCTAATCATGAGTTTTTTTCCTTCACGCCACAATCCAAAATGGCCGCCATTTTATATTAATTAGCTATATTCATTTTTGAAAGTGTTGCAGTGTTCCAAAGCATTCAGTTTTTGTTAAATAGGGGGGAGCAAGGACTTGGGTCAAACATTCATCGTCCCAATACATCTCAGCTTTGACACCTTTGGTAGTTAGTATGGACCCTCTTCATCAATGCAAGGTAGTTTAGTGGTGTTTCAATTGTGTGTCACTTTGTCAATAGGGGCCAATTAAGTTTACACAGGGGTCAAACTTGAAAATTACTCCAATCATTTGAAATGTATGGCATTGTCCGTCTAGTCAAAGGATTCAATAAATGTATATTTGTACTATCTATGACAATTGGTTTTAGAGTTATTGGGTAAAAATAGCTAAACGTGCAAAAAAGGTCAATTTCCATTTGTACAGGTCAAATCAGAAGTTGCTCCAATTTGGTAAAAAATGAACCATAATTGTTCATCTAGATTATGGTCAAAATAAGGAATAGTTTTTAGCATCTGCAGCATAGTTATAATGCTCATGTGGACAAAATAGGTTCATGGGGCAACATATTACATGGCATTGACATTCTTTGACTTATCTCGGTAAGTAAAAATTTAATGTATCAAAACCTATAATTTTTGAGAGTCTCATTCAGCAGCAATAATTTGCAAGCATTAAAATATAATCGAGTAACTTTCATTGGACCCCTGTACAAATTGAGTTTGGACCTACAGACTGTCCCAAAAAAAACATACAATCAAATATTAATTTTTTTGCCCAAAATTTAAGTTCATCTCAACTGGAGTTTCACTGATTCTTTTTAGGAGTTTTGCAGCTTCAGGCGATTTTTAGTGGGTGTAATTTGCGGGTATGGTTCAGGAGTTAGGCTAATTATCTGAGACAGTTAAAAACCCTGTTGGGCCAGTTTCGGTATCCTGATATCAACAAAAGATGCATGGACAACCCCTTCAAGACAGTCTTTGAAAATTAAAAAAAAAAAAGTAGGTTATAGAGTGCTGCTTTGGTGATATAAAATATTTTATACTTATAAGGTCGCAATTGCTAATAAATACATGTTAGCCGTGGGAAATCAATTCCAAACGTCTGTTGTCTCAGCTTTAATCAAGGTTGCAGCAGAAGGTAGAACCATAAAACACCCTTGTTGAAAGTAACTGAGACCTTCGAACACAAACATCCTTTCCTTATTGACTCGTTGTTGAACCACTGCTTTCTTCATATATCGCCATGGATCTTGGAAGCAGTGGGGAATAGGGAAGGGTAATTGTCCCTCACATTAGAGCTGTTGTCAAAAATTTGTCCCTCACAGACTTTAGACGGTTACATAGTGTCAGCAGTCAAATTCCCCAATTTCCACGACTTTCATGATTATTGTCCCCCTGAGAGTGAATCCCTCATTCCCCACAAAATAATAATTCTGGGGCTTTCACTGAAAAATAATATATTGATTAGTCAATGCATGATAATACATTCACTCTGATCTGTACAAAGTGAAAAGGGTTTAAAAACAAAAAAAATCCACAATGATGCTACCGCATTTAACTTTAGTTTCTTCGAAATCAGGTGGAATACCTGCCCGATATTGGTATTTATCCTTTGTGTTAACTGACAATATCTTCCGACGTAGAGTAATCAAATGAATGGAATAAAAGCGATAATTTAGCTTAGGATCTTGTGAACAAATAAAGCAAAATATCTCGGGAAAAATGCACCAGTTTATATTTTTTATAATTTTAGTTGATGTTATAGTTTTTATTGGGACGTCTGTTTTTGCACTTTTCGCCATTTTACCAATAAACCTCTAAAACAATGGGTCATAGATGAACAAAACTATACATTTTGGAAGCCTTATGACAAGACGGACAATATGGCACAAATTTCAACATGATTGGAGTAATTTCAAGGTGACCCCTGTGTAAACTTAAGTGGCCCATCGAAAAGTGACCACCAAATTGACACCACAACTACCTTGCATTGTTGTAGAGGGTCCATACTAACTACTAAAGTGTAAACCTTAGATGTAGTCAGGGCATGAACAAACTCCGTAAATAAGGACCCTTCGGATATGATGCTCCTGCCTCTAAAATCTAAATCTTGTGTTCTCCTTAACTCAAAACCAAACTGGCCACCAAAATGGCTGCCAATGTGTGCCATTACATTTAATATCTTC
The DNA here is from genome assembly GCA_023653785.1 of Ophioderma brevispina. Classification (NCBI taxonomy): domain Eukaryota; kingdom Metazoa; phylum Echinodermata; class Ophiuroidea; order Amphilepidida; family Ophiodermatidae; genus Ophioderma; species Ophioderma brevispina. The sequence goes on from JAMKCH010018748.1 coordinate 7,615, forward strand.
TCAATGCCCATATACTTTCCTTTGCAGTATTCTGCAAGGAAGCTCGGTCAAACTGTAGCATATATAGGAGGGTTGTTTAAAAGCAATAATCCCGAAAAGGATTGTTCTAATTACCAAATAGTATAATTTTAGTCATCTTTAGGCTATTCGAAAGAATGATTGTAATTTAGTCATCTTTAGTCTATTCGAAAGAATGACTGGGGTGTTATGTTATTTGAACTTAATCAGAATGCCTTTTCCCAAAACTATGAAGGTACTCCAATATTGGAGGGTCTGCGTCCGCGCAAATAAACCTCCAATATCGGATTTCTGCGGCTAATACGCAGGACCACGCCAAATCGTGAGGGTTTCTCTCCGGACATCGCAAAAACTCCAAAAATCGGAAGGTTTGGTATATTTTCTTTAAATATTATTATTTATATTCAAAACACTCAAATTAGCGGAGTGCAGCGTAAAATACGCACACACTCCAAAATCGGAGGGTCTGGGTACATCGCAAAAATTCCAAAAACGGAGGTTCTGCGTATCTTTAAATATTATTATTTATATTAAACTTCCAATATGGATGTTCAGCATATATATACGCAGGAAATATCCAAAATCGGAGGGTCTGCTTACATCGCAAAAACTCCAAAAATCGCGAGGTTTCTGAGTATCTTTAAATAGTTTTATTCTAGTCAAACACTCCAATCTCGGAGTTTCAGCGTATATAATACGCACACACGCCAAAATCGGAGGGTCTGGGACCATCGCAAAAACTCCAAAATCGGGTTATGCGTATTCTTTAAAATTTATTATTTATAAGTAAACACTCCAATGTCGGAGTTTCAGCATATAATACGCAAACATTCCAAAATCGTGAGGGTCGGCGGACATCGCAAAACTCCAAAATCGGAGGTTGCGTATCTTTAAATATTATTATTTATATTCAAAACACTCCAATATCGGAGTTGCAGCGTATAATACGCACACACTCCAAAATTCGGAGGGTCTGCGGTACATCGCAAAAAAAACTCCAAAATAGGGAGGTTCTTTCTGCGTTATTTTAAAATATATTATGTATATTCAACACTCCAATATCGGGTTTCTGCGTATAAGACGCAGACACTACAAAATCGGAGGGTCTGATGCGGGCATTCGCAAAAAAAAAAACTCCAAAATCCGGAGGTTCGGCGTATCTTGAAATAGTATTATTTAGATGTAACCACTCCAATATCGGAGGTTCGCGTATACTACGCACACACTCCAAAATTGGAGGTGTCTGCGGATATCACTGTTTCTGTTTCTTTAATACTCAGTGAAGTCAAATCATCCAGTAAGGGTAATGCCAACGACCGTTTCATTATTTTCTATGAGTGGATATTCATTTATTTTAATAGACATAATGACCAAAGAAAGTTTGAAATTTGTGAATAAAAAAGAAGAGAGAATAAGGTTTGAGGTTACTAATTTTATTTTAACGATTGATGGTGTCATAAGAGGCATTTACTTTTACGAATTTTGATTTATTTTTTGACACTTATCGTACACGAAAGTGGGTAATTTGATTATAATTTTTTATTCCGCTTTTTTAGGTTATCAGAAGCTCAAATTTGTGGTTAATCTAAAAATTTATTTCCAGAATTCTGCTGAAAACTTAAAATTAAGGAGTTCGTCTGAATCCCTCCATCGCGGGCCGTGTTGGGAACATGCCGAATTCAATGGAAGAGAATCATTATTGGGACAAAAACACGCCACAACCCAATGATGATTAGATAAACGGTTTGGATAAATATCAAGGGGGTGAAAAGCATCAAAACCCGTCGTCCGTGCTGGGCGCTGGACATTTTGAATATTGCACGGAATAATATCCAGTTTGGGTTGCGTTGTTTACACACATAATGTCAATTAGCATTAACAAACACTCCGCCAAAATATCAGCTGTGTCTGTGGGTGCTATTGGGGGGTTAAATTGTGTCCTACCAATGGCCACACAAAGAATGAAACATGACACAATCAGTAGTCTGATTTAATTAAACCGCCTCAATTAAGACATCTTTTCACCTACCTAAGCGCGCATTGCATTATGAGAGAGAAAAAAGAGTATCTGAGCACAATGATCCAGGTACAATTATTACACCTGGCCACCTTCTAACACATACATTTAATTTGTATAATATAAAAGCCTTCTCTAAAACAATGCTTTATCCCCTCGTTTGATTGGAACGGGTGACCACCATGAAGACGCAGACCAAGGCGTACAATAAATTCAATTTCCAATGTCGAACTCATGAACATTCACTGTCCAATTTTGAAGATAATACCATCTCTAAGCGCAACTTCCCCTAAAAAACCACGGGTCACTAAAGGACTAATTAAATCACTTAAACTAAAGATAAATTATATAAAACATACATGCCAAACCAAATGATGAAAATAAATTAATACACCAAATACGCAATCACTTAAATACTTTATTGAGTTGAGTAAAAAATCATACATACCTAGTAAAAATTGAAATAATAAGCGAAGACCAGGAATTATGGAAAACTTTAAACCAATTTATTGAGGCCGAAATAGGAAAGTCAACTTCCCGATTTTTTCATTAATAGTGAGGTGATGGAAAGGATTACTGATAATGCAGCAATTGCCGAAAACTTCAATATAACTTTTGCTAACATCGGTATCGCTCTTGCTAATAAGATCACTGAACCAAATGCTGATTTCAAAACCCTCTTTCACATCCTACAACAACTCTGAGAGCCTGTCCTATACCCAACCTCTCCGGAGGAACTTCTAAAATGAAATCTGAATTAAAAAAATCAGCAATACCAGTGCATCAGATGCATAGCAATACTCTTTTGAAAACAAATAATATCATCCATTGCGGTGTGCTCTTTCCCACATTTTAATTCTTGTCCCGTATCTGGGACAGTTCCCAGCTTACTAAAGCAGGCGAATGTAATACCTATCTTTAAAGCAGGGACAAACCATGATTTCAAAAATTATAGCCTATATCAATACTCCCGTCGATATCTAAACTCCTTGAAAGAAGTTTGTTACATTCGTATTTGTTAATTTGCATTACTAAACATAAAGATACTTACCCATCGTCAGTTTGGAGTTAGGCCAAACGGTCTACAGACATGGTCATAAATGAACGCTATTGTAAATTGCTGAAAATTTGGATAACAAACTTCACACAATTGGTATTTTCTTAGATCTCAGCAAGGCCTTTGACCACAATAAATCATGAATCCGCCTTTATAAGGCTAAATAAAATATGGTGTCAGGGGCGTTGCGTTTGCAATGATGGATCGGAATGACCTAATAATAGAAAACAACGTGTTTTGATTCTGGTACCTTTTCTGAACAAGCTTCCATCACTTGCGGAGTTCCTCAAGGACTCGAATTTTAGGGGCAACTTTATTTTTTATATATAAACGGACCCTCCCACTGAGTTCTAATATACCTCATTTGATTTTGTTCGCTGATGATACAAATATAACTTTTTTCCCACTCCTGGATTCCTAATGTACTGAACAAAAATTAATAATGAACTTAAAGCCTATTTTCTAATGTTCAAAATAAACAAATTATCATGAATGTTAAAAAAACTAACTAGATGATTTTTAAACATAAACACAGAATAAACCGGACATAAAGTGGACATAAAACTTAGCAACAACTCTATCCAACAAAGTTCAACACTACTAAATCCTTGTATTCTTATGGACAGAACCTGTCTGGCATTTCTCATACCCAAACAAATTTCCAAAATATCTCGCAAAATAATGAGATATTCAGTTTAAAGTTAGACCGGATCTCCCACAAAACTCTTTTCCACCCTTTTAATTGTCTTATATTAACGTAAATTAATATGGTGCTATGGCTTGGGATGACGCTAACAACAGTGGTTTAGATTCCACTTTTTTGCCTCCAAAACGATGCTATCAGAACGTTGCACCAACTACCGGGGGTTGGCCCATACTGATCCCATTTTTCATATCTTAAAACCTTGAAAATCAAAGATATTTATAGCTCCAAAATTGCTACTTGTAGTACCAAGTCAACCATAAATTATTCCAAACGTCTTATTTGGATGAAGATTCTTTACACTTTCACTCTACACCACACCATTTCATACCCGGAATGCTGATATTCGTCTATAAAAATGTTCAAACACGGTCCTGGCAAATAATACACTAAAAAATGCAAGGTACCCTTGCTTGGTCTAACTTGCTCACCCACCTAAAACCTCCCCCCACTCATCTCGTTACAAAAAAACATGAAAAAGTCTTTTCAGGGTCATTACATGATGTCGCCAATATCTCTTCTTCATGCTTTCATTCTTTTTCTTTCTAATGTTCAACTTCTTCCCTTTATCTAATTGTCGGTCTTGTTCGTACTATTGTTTCGTGAAGTTGTGTTTGTTCGGCTTGGTTTTGTTGCGTAGTACCATATACATGTAAAATCTTAAAGAGGTCATTGCAACCCCACGCCCTGCGTTTAGCAGTGAACCTCGTTTCACCATTCACCGCACGGGTGCAGCAGTGGATGAGATTTATTAATGACAGTGTAATAATATGACATATATATGTTCCTATGCAGTATCACGTGTCTTAATTATTTGAATTCCATTATATTGAATTATCATCATGTTATAAACATTTATCAAATATCCATTTATCTTCGCAATTGTAATACATTTTTTATAATTATTTAAAATTGTATTTTGGCATGTATTCTGTTATGAAGCAAATATATGGGATTGATTTGTATCAACTACAACTACAGATTAGAGTATATGCAAAGAGGCACCCACAGAATGTGGAATAAGCGGAGGCCGCCATTGCTTCTATTGTTTTGGTACTCTAAGGTTTTTCCTTTGTGGTCGGCAAAACATCAGAGACGGTGAATTTCCTAAAAGATACGTAAATGTTTTGCCTCTCTATCTATATAGACCTCTTTGGAAATGTCGAGAGTTAATTCTAATCCTTGATAATGAAACTCTGTCACCGTCGAAGAATGAAACCGCTGAACATAAAAAGTGCCGAAATTCAATCGAAGCGGACCCAGCGTTGACGAACCCAAGCCACTTGACCATCTCTCAATCGGGTCCGAACAGTTCAAGATCGCAATGAATAGGTACTTAATGAGAAATATTGGGCGTTAAGCCCACTGCTCGATAATTACCGATAGTTGAGCTTCCAACCCACTGAGACTAAGCGGCATTAACGCTGGGCCCGTCAAATTTAAATTGAATGAAATTTTGTATAAAAAATTGATTTCACCAAATTCTAAGTACATTATGGATCAGTAGACAATTGAACTCCTTGCGCTTTTAAGAAAATGCCATACTGAACAATCAAATTTTTGTAAAACGTGCCCATTATATCAAGCTATAATTGATGAAGATGAATACTAAAAAATACTGCAAAAAATACGCGAATACAACTGATCCATGCTGGTGACCAACTTGACACACAAATTCTTTAAATAATTTTTTATTTTTTTTATTTTTTTTCCTCCTCTTCTTTTTTTTATTTCACATTTCAGACGTTCTCCTTTGTCCTATGTAGTATTAAATAAATGAACCTCCCCATAGAAATAATGAAACGGGTCGTTGCATGAACCTGACGTAAACTGAGTGAGTTAAAGAAACAAAAACCTTGATGTCCGCATACCCTCCGATTTTTTTGAGTGTCTGCGTATTATACGCTGAAACTTCGTCGATATTGAGTTTTTCAATATAAATAATAATATTTTAAAGATACGCAAACCCTCCTATTTTGGAGTTTTGCGATGCCCGCAGACCCTCCGATTTCTGGATGTCCCTGCGTATTATACGCTGAAACTCAATATTGGAGTGTTTTAAATATAAATATGATATTGTAAAGAGACGCAGAACCTCACATTTTGGAGGTTTTGGCGATGTGCCGCAGACCCTCCGATTTGGAGTGTCTGCGTATTAGACGACGCTTCAACTTCAATATTGGAGTGTTTAAATATAAATAATAATTTTAACGATACGCAGAACCTCCCGAGTTTTGGAGTTTGTGCGATGTACGCAGACCCTCCTATTTTGAAGTGTCTTCGTAGTATCGCAGAACCTCCTATATTGGAGGTTTTGCGGCGGCGCATACCCTCCAATATTGGAGTCCTTCATACTGCCAAAACTGCACATGAGAACCCTCGCTCGCTCAATATAATACTCATTCGAAGATTGGTGTGTTTAAAAATTTAGTAATACTTACTGAAACTGAACTAAACGGAAATATAATACTGCAGTGTTCTGATGCCTGTTCACACATAAACGCATGATTAATTGTAGGCCTACACACGTACACGTACGTCTTGCCAGAAACTGGCGGAGCCGGGCGCCAGCTATGCGCCAGTGGGCGATCGACGCACCACTTTTTGAGAATGGCCCCAAAAAAAAAAAAAAAAAAAAAGCGAGAGAAAGAGAGGAGAAAGGAAATAATAGAGAGAAGGAAAAACAGAGGGAGAGAAATAAGAGAAAGAGAATGGGAGAGAGGGAGAGCAAGAGGGAAGGAGAACGTGCGAAGGTGGAATTGAAAGTGTCGATTGTCCTTGAAAAATTGGTAAATATCACTGGCGGAGCCAAGGGACCTCGTTTTCCCTCCCCCAACTCGACTAAAAAAATAAATGCACAATGACCTTTAGCTGGTTAGCCCTACTTTATACGGAAAATACTTTGTAACCCATAAAATGTTTAGTTTTCGCGCTACGTGGCGCTGTTAAAGGTCGCGACGAGAGATTTCGCATAACAGGTGTCCCGAAAATATGAAAATTTCCTGAGTTCTGCACTAATGTAAAGCCTATCAAAAATATCCCGCATGTGACTTCCCCTAATCTGAGAATCATTTTCTTTGTACACAACAATTTGTGAATTTCAAATGACTAATGTTTTACAAGCCCCTGTTTTACCTGAAATTAGCAGATCCATCGCGCCTTTTTGTTTTTCACTTTAAGAGGCATTTCTGTTACCAAATACAAGGTAAGAAATATTATTGGCTATATGGAACCAACTATTGCAATATATGGATGCCCAAAATATTACGTTTCCATACCTGCTATAAGGAGTTACAGACCCGATTTCAGTGCAGGGCCTAACTTGGTTTGTTTCCCGTGGTTATTTTAAAAGGGGGTACATATGAATTCTTTTCAAGCATTTATAGGAGACAACTTGCATATTTCGACTTGTCAATTCGTATAGAAAATGTGTTTGGAAGGCGAACAAAGGTTTCCAACCTCCCGCACTCTCACACCTCGTGTCGCTTGCTATATGAACTTCCACGAACATGTACATGTAAACGTGCTTAATACACAAAGAAATAACCCCTTATATTTTTACTTTTTACTTTAATCCACCCCAATTATAACGTAAACCACTTAACAATTCCAAATTGTTTCGATCAAATTTGCACAAGAAAATGCGTTTTGGAACATCGACATTGCAACTTGCAAGGGTTTCACGATTCGCGTGGGAGGGGGGACACCACAACATACCCCTCCCTCGCTTGATATATGACCTCTCCTGAACCGTTTTGCACGAGAGCCCACTACGAAAACACAATTTTCTCCTTCCCGTGCCCTTAGGGCGCACCATGACTTAAGGGTGGAAGGTTTTTTTTTTAATTCACCCACCATGCGAGCAAAAAAAATTTCCCCACTTTTCAGGAAAACAAACGTTACCCCACCTTATAAGAGGGGTAAAAAAACTTGCCCAGTGGAAACAGTGAAAAAAGCCCTATGGCCTACCTAACCTACATTGAAATACTCCTATAACCCATAAAAATTCATTACGTCCCTTCACCCACACCCGCATCGCTTACGCGCACAGGCTGCATTGTGGCCATTACATTAGCAACAACTAAAACAATTTGATTTTTGCTTTGCAAACGGTTGGTCTTCATGCATTATAAAATAATACTGTTAGGCCTACCATCAAATTTTGGGGGGGCATGAGAAAATTTGTTTGAAAAGTGACCGATGCAAGGGTTTCCGCAATTGCCTGCACTCCCCAACCCCCGGCGCCGATTTTTCATCACGTACTATATCCATTGACAAATTACTTTTTAACGCAGTTGATCAGCCTATAAGCATCATCAAATTGTTTTCTATCAACTTTGCATGGGAAAATGTGCTTTGGAAGCGACATCTCAAGGTTTCCTCCGCGCTTTGCGGCCGCTGGAGGGGGACACCCCCCTCCCGCACCCACCCCCCACCCCATACACCTTTATATACGAAATTTCCATCAACACTTATACTTAGTTCCAACAAATCTTAAAACCATTAACCTATATTTTACTGTCAAGTTAAAAACGTTGATCATACCTACAGAGTGGTCAAAAAAGGTTTACATTTTGTCTTAAAAAATTTCATTTCTAAACTAAAAAGTGGTGAACATATCAATTCGTTTTTGGAGCATATTTATTAGCTATATATCTTGTTAGAACCTGGTGAAAATGACGTTGAACACCGAGCTCAAATAACAAAATGGCGGCGTGGTAGAGAAAAAAAAAAAAATCGAAAACCACTTGCACACACGTAATGTTTGATATACTGATCGCATCTATATACAGGTCATAGACCTTTCCGTTTGTGCAAGTGGTTTTTCTCCTTTTTGGTGGCGATTTTGGATTGGTTCCTAATCCTCAGCTTTGTTTTCAACGCCGTTTTCACCAGGGTTCCAACAGAATATTGTAGTTAATAAATATATCCTCATATATTTTGAAGACTACCACCTTGGAATTTTGCATAAGAAAATGTGTACCTTTGTTTGGCACTCTGTACATAAGCATTAAAAGCATTATATATACATGTAAGTGAACCCCTTATTACAATTTTCAAGTTGTTTCTATCAAATTTCATGGGAAAATGTGTTTTAAAAAAAGCGAATATTGCAAAGGTCCCTCGCTTTGCGCGGAGGGGGGGGATACCCCTCCCGCACCCACCCCGGAACGCTTAATATAGGAACTCATCATAAACAATTTAGGGTTAATTCACATAAACTTAACCATCAACTATTTTACACATTTTTAAAAACCGTTGATTATACCTTTTACGCGTTATTTCAAATTGTTTTTACAAATTTGCTGGGAAATGTTTTTTTTTATTGTCCTGGAGCATCATTTGGGCCAAATTCTCATAAATCCGGACTGCACGCCTATATAAAAATAAAATAAACCGTACACCTCTGTATAGCTACTATGCTTACAAGGACACCTCACAAAATTTCTATTAAATGCGCTTATAATCTCTATGCGGAACCTCATATATCCCGCCCGAACCACTTCAATTTTGCTCCGTCCGCCGCCCTGATGGCATAGAAACAATATGCCATACATTTTCTATTTTTAACAACCAAGTACCAGAAAATGGAAACTGGAGTTTGAAGAAATTATAAACGATGAATCCCAGAAATTGGGAGAAAACATTTGGGTGTGAAACACCTCAAGAGGATTCCTATTCCTAATCAGGTTTCCGTCTTTTTACCCGTCTCTTTTCCAATTTTCTCTTTAGATTTATTTAAATTTATTGTATTTATCACTTATTAGATTTATCATTTATAATTATTTCTTGTCATTTTAGTATTCGCTTATATATAATATTTATTTAGGATATAATTTATTTTGGTTCTTTATCCTTCTTTTTTCTTTGTTCTGAAGTATTGAAATAAAGCAAATTATGTAAGGGCGGCCATTTTGAATTTCACAATAATAGAAAACATGGATAATTTAGATTTTAGACTAAAAATCATCAACATCTACTTGAGAAGCCAAGATATAGCTAATTATTTCAATGTCAGCTATTTGGGGCCAAATCTTGGATAAATTTTTTTCCCCAAAGGGGATTCATGGGGATTTTTGGATATGTTGTTGTTTTATGAATGCATTCTGCATGTCTAGGTGAAAAAAAATCAGCTCAATAACATTTTTTCCAGCTCGTATGTAGATTCTTCTGCAGGGACTATACTATTAGTCTATACCCCTCATTACCTGCCGCAAAGGTAATGCAAGGTGTTGGCAACTAGGCTACTTCTGTACACTCGCTTTAAAACTGCGTTCTGCCTGCCTGACTTTTAAAGGGCAGTTCGGTGATCCACACCTCGTCCCCCCCCCACTTAATAAAAATGTTGAGATTTTATATCATCTGAACCGTTAGCCTTAGTAATCCATGTGTGCTCATCTTTTAACTGCAACGTCGGGTCGATCTGTAAGAAATTCGCAATTTTAGTAATTTTCTGGTCCGTAAAGGACATAAATTACAGCACATTGCCGATTGGGACCTTGGGAAACGGGCAATGTGCTCATAACACAAAAACCGCTTTTCTCAAGGATATCAGTGATCAATGACTAAACGGGTGCTGAAATCCTTTCCCATTGTACAACATTCAAAACTTCCGGTCATTACCTTGAAAGTATCTGTCTCCAAGCATTGAAAAAACACAAAAAATCAACCACTCAACCAGACCACATCATCACCCACAGGGAATCCTTTGGGATAAAAACATTGCAAGCTATCAACGCGGATCCTTAATAGTTTTCCTCTCTTCCAGTCGGTGGTATCCCGTCGTCGGTTCACCACACCATCGTATTTTTCCCGGAATTTTCGCTGTTTACAACTCATCCACATCGTTCTCTTTCGCTCGTTTTGGTTTGATCACTTTGCTGATCACCACATAAGTGGAGGCCACAATAAAAATAAGCATTACTTACCAATCGCTACCAACTCACACAGCCTTGTTTTTATTGGTAGTTTTTATGATAATACACAATAATTCAGACGTGTCTAATAAATTTTGTTGCGGTCACCTCGAATCTCAAATGGCGGCCAAAATGGCCGCCGTTTGGCTAACCACAGTATTTTGAGGTAATGTCCTATGTGAGCCGCCAATCACCTTGTTCTTGGTGTCCCATATTGAAGATAATTTTATTATCTACTGGATGATATCAACTTTTGTGAGTTTCATCATCAACATCATTGTTATCCCACACACATCCCCTTTCTGGCTGGGGCCAAAAAGGCATATTTTTTGCCCATTTTTTCAAAAAAAACATATGATGCGGACTGAAATACTTTCTCCCCCATATATCAAAATTATTCTTCAAAGTGGATCAAGACTTCTCAGGATTTGCCCTCATATAGTATGCATTTTTTTGTGAAAATCTATTTTTCTAAATATATAATTTTTTAACTTAAAAGTTATAATGTCTAAGTGAGTCGGTCTTAAATCAACCAAAAAAGACGCCATTTTTGCACATTTCTCTAAACACATGAACAATGTGTGTGACAATACCATATAAAATCTATATTACAATTAGATCACCTAACTAATAATAATGTTTGATTCACGTTGCTCTGCAATGTGGCTTGCTGATTCATATTTTTGTGTGGTAAACCCTAAATCCAAGATGCGGGCCAAAATGGCCGCTGCTTTGACAAAACACTGGTTTTTTTTAAGGATACGGGTGTTGAAGAAAGCCTCCAATGAGCATGTGATTGGTGTCATTTAAAGCAAATAAATTTCTACAGAATTATACCAGGCTGGTGGGTTTTAGGTGGTAACATAAGCATATGACAAAATGTGAGTTTTTGAGGTTTTTTTTTTTTACAAAAAGAGATCAAAAAGGAGAGGCCATTTTTCTACATCAATGAAATTCTTATTCCATGAGTAATTAGTCCTTTGTAAGACCCTATAAACAATATTGCACACTGTGAAAAGGGCCAGCTCTACCACATATTCTGTAAAAAAAGGTTAATAGCGATGGCGCCCACGTAAAATGTTGCACAAAACACAGTTTTAGCACATCATATAAACATGTAATGCTTAAATGATGCAAGTAACTGTAGCTCCTTACTGGACAATGTTCTCATATAAATTTTAAGGTTTTTGTACTATCTCGAAGTACATATATCAGCCAAAAGGGCACCCAGGAACCCAAAATGGACTTGCTGTTTTCCACTTTAAAATGTATTATTTTTACATAGCTCTTAAATAGAAACTCAATGCTTTGAAGCATGCTACAAGTTGGCTTTTCAAATTCTGCAATTTTGGCAAAAAGTGGTGATTAAAAACTATTTTTGAAGGTGATAACCTCTTGCCCATACTTAGGCCATATAATACAGAAAAGCAGCTTCATTTCGATTTCGACCTTTTATCTAGACAATACATACATGAATGAAAAGCAGATTCCATTTTGGGTCCTTTAATCCAGTTCTGTATGTTTCTTCGAAGTATCATGGAAGCATACTACTAAGAAATACTTAGTAGATATCAGCTGTGGCTGACCCTTATATCTGTGAAAGTTCTTGTAACATTTGAATGATCTGACCTCGTTCTCAGGATAAATAAGCTAGCTGCTTGAATAAGCTGATTCTTTGCACTCCTTTTGGACATGCAATCCCTGTACATTTTTTCCATTTACTTGGGTTCCATTGTTTGGAGTGCAATCGGCATTTTATCCCCCAAAACACATTTCCCATCCCCCAAAACAACAGATGGTTCTGTGCTATGGTTCCCATTCATCAATTTGATTTTCACTTAGAACTGTACAATTCATATCCATGCCCGTTTGGAGATGGAAGGTCATCAAAGAATGTGGTATCATGTTTAGTAGCCACAATATCATAACTTCCCTCTGCCCTCCCTCGAAAGCAGATGCATATTAATCACTGCCTGTCAAGGATTAGTCTCCTATAAGCCCATCACAAAAACGTCGATTCTCAAGTTTTGTTCCAATGGGTTACATTGCTAATGCCAGTTTGAGTCAGAAATAGACATTTTATTTGAAATCCCATCCCAGTCCCAAGAAGCTTGATGCCAAAACCATGACATTGGTATCCGGAAAAATATATAAAACCTCTAGCTGGGATACTTGAGAAGTGAAGCATACATAGTGTGCAAGCAGGATTAGTCTTTGATCAGGTTCCTCCAACTTTATTACGTTACCTCTGGAATTTCTCCTCGGCATTTCATATACCTTTCTCCGGGCCTGTTCTGCCTTTTAATTTCATGCATGTGGACCCGATGTGCAAATAATCACTTCTATCTATAATCCTAACATACTTGTAATCTTTCCACTCTCAATTAAGACATTTGGCAAGGACTCCTTGAACTTTCCTGTCTCTTAGGGACTTCCTTTAGTTGTCTGTCCACCTCCGTTGTTTGGGGCTAGCAATCATTGTGAAGAAGCTGACTTCCGACTGTTCTATCCTGGACTCGCTAGCATTGTTTATTGATATTGTAGGGTCTCACAGATGCATTCCTGTTGCTGAGATCTTGAAGCCTTGGTTTCATTATGATTTTATCACTGGCTCTGGTAAGCAAGCTCGGAAGAGTTGCAAATGACATCTTTGAATCCTAATTAGAAAGTAAGGAAACAATTCACTCACCCAATTTAGCCCTTGACTAGCACCACATTTGTAACCATTTTAAGTAAAAAAAGCAAAAGTTTGAGTGATTAAATATGTTGACAAGACTGACCCGGAACCCTGAAACGTGATTCTTATGCCGCAAGGGGTGCCTTAAGAGAGGGGGGGGCCAACAAAGTTTGTACAGGGGGTCAAATTGTAAATGATCCACTCATGTTGTAAAATAGCACACCAGTATTGTCTAACCATAAGGATTCAGAAAAGGTAAGAGTTTGTAAATGTACAGCTTAAAAGTTTCAGAGTTATAGGCTAAAAACAGCAAAATCCATATAAGGGGTCAATTTCAGTTGTACCAGGGTCAAATTTTACACGTTGCTCCAATTTTGGATAAAAATGGTGCAAATTATTGGTGGAGTTCATATAATTAAAAAGAGTAATTAGTTTGACTGTCTTAAATAAATGCTTAGTTTCCGATGTAGGGTCACAGAAGGTCAACGTCCATTGCATTCAATGGGTTTTGACCTTGTTCCCCCCTACTTCTTAAGCAGCATTTGAGACACTCAAAACTATTTCTTAATTTTATCCTCTGAGCTCCACCAAATTTGCCCCATTTTTTTATCCAAATCGGAGCATTTTAAAAATTTGACCCCTGTACAACTGAAATGACCCTTTTATTGATTTTTGCTGTTTAGCCTATAACGCTGAACTTTAGGTGTACATATTACAAACTAACCTTTTTCTGAATCCTTATGGTTAGACACATAACCTGGCGTGCTGTTCAACATATTGGATCATTTACAAATTTGACCCCTGTACAACTTTGTTTTGGCCCCCCTCCTTATGCACCATCTTTGCCGGCACTTAAAATCACGTTTTCAGGGGTTTCTGTCAGTCTGTCAACAACATATTTAATCACTCAACTGTTGGTCTTGAGATGTGTTACAAATGTGGCTTAGCTCCCGGGTTAATTTGTCACGCAGCGATGGCATGTTTCTGTCAATGAACCTGATCAACATAAGAAATTGAGCAAATAAATGCTGAAACCAGGGCTCCTCCGGATGGTAGCCGGCAGAATACAGACCATGCAAGCTCAGACTACCTTTTACGATAAATTGCCAAAACTTGGCGCGACGCAACTTCACTTCATGACCAAGCCAAAGCAGTCTTGCCTCAATTAAGAGGGTCGTGCACTTACGATTCGATACACTGGAGATCTTTTCTTGAGTATCCACTCCTTACCAACTCGCCTATTCACTAGCAAACAGATGTGTCCTGCAATACATCAAAGACTGTGCTTATGCATGAGTTGGAGAAGTCAAACCAGAAGGAAACCCAAGCCCATAACTCTTCAAGTTGTTATTTGGGATGCTTTGGTCCATTATTTAGTACTGTGAAATTTGTTAATATTTAATGGTTGGTGATTGGCCGGAGACATAATGAAAATCATAATGGAAAAAAGTTCCTCATGCATCAGCAACAGTATGCATTGGGGGTGTGATACATACCCTACAATATCAATACAAAACAGAGTCCAGATGGACAGGTCAAGACAGCTTCTCCAAATAATTGCTACCCAACCTCAAGTTGATAAGTAGCCATAAGAAGGTCCCTAAGATATGAAGGTTCAAGAAGTCCTTAGCAAATTTCTAAACCTCGTCTTACCAAGCCTTTTTTTAAAACATCTGTTTTACCGGGGGGACCACCCTCCTCAGAATTCGTTAAAAAAGCACCCGATGCTTATGATTTTGATACTAGCTATGGTCCTGCTCTTTCCAGTGATCCAAAATGAAGTACCAACCTACATAGTATGGCGTCACAATGAACGTCACCAAGTCCGCGAGTCCGGCCAAATGGGCATTTTCCCCAACAATAGGCCAAAATCCAATTTGCGCTAAAGTAGAATATCGGATTTCCTATGCGGTTTTCAGCTCTATTAAAGATGGCAATTGGCTATTTTACACAATAAACACAGATTTATGCCATACTGTGCATAATATTTTCCAAAAATTGCACATAAAATATCCTTGGGTGGCAACCAACCCCCTACCCTTCGACTTTGACGCATACTCACCCCCCGGTGAAGGCGCTACCCCTTTCATCATTTTTTTTTCGCGTAAAATGAGACCGGAAACGATGAGAGAACGATTACCTATAAGCTTTTGTTCCCAAATTTTTTGGCAATTTGTAGCGCAACGAGCGAAGTTCACTGGGTCGGGGTCACCCCCCCCCCCCCCTTGGTAGGACGAGTTAAAGGCTGACTCAGAGATTTTGAAATATATATTTTTTTGTCTATTGAATATAAATACAAACAGTCACCTGAAATGCTCCATTTTCCAGTTTGAGGCACATACGGATTTCATAAACAAAGTTGAGGATGTCTTTATATGAAGGACTGTCTGACCTTAGCTATTTCACAAAGGGACAAGCATTATGTAATGCCAAAAAACGATTTGTTAGAAATTGAGGACACCATCCTCTGGAAATATCTGAGTCGGCCTTTAAAAATTTAATAGTGTGAGTATGCTAGGATTATGATGGATTGTGCCATGTCTTTATTTGCACATTGGTTCTACCTGCTAATGAAATTTACACCAAAAATTCCCCCCCCCCCCCAAGAAAGGTTAATCCTATCATGGAGGAAAATGCATGATCGAAACTAATCCTCATGCTTCACTTCTGTAACACCCCAGCCGGATGTTGTCGTAATCCGTCCCCAGATGCAAAATTAGTTTCCGTAGTTAACTTTTAATCTATTTCAAGCTAGAAGGTAATTGATAAATTAACTAGGAAAAAATATCGTATAATTTTTCAAAAAATATGGGGGCTTTTGGTGAGTTTTTGTTGGGTGACACGATGCTGACAGGGAGGGGTCTTAACATCCTACATACGTGTCACTTTCACTTCGCAAATGGGAGTCCCCTTCCCCCATCCCCGATTTTGGGGATGACATGTTGCGACTGCTATGCCGATTGCACTTCCAACTAATGGGGTTCAGGAAAAACGGAATGAATGTACAGGGGATTTGCACAATCTCCAAAGGAAGTGCAATGAACCAGCCTCTCCATGGCAGATAAAATTTATGCTGTATGTATTCTTTGCATAAGATTGGGAAGAAGAATACAGAGCTGATAGCAAGGACACAGAATGGTTTTCATGGTGTGTAATATTTGCATAAGTCATGGGGAACAATATACCAACTTCCAACTATAAGTTTTTCACCTTAGCGTGGCAAACTGCATAGGTGAAGTAGACAACTTGCAAGCGGTTGAACACTATACTACACGCGCAGTTGCCCTTAAGTAGAGGTTCTTTAAAATATTAAGGTTTTTAAATGAAAACAAACAAACATCACGTCGACAATTTTATTTGCTGTAAAAATGACATAACCAACCACCAAATTATGAGAGGTAAGCTTCAAATCTTATCCTTAAATATGTGATTTTGTGTCCAAAATACACGGCCATTTTGGCGCCATCTGTCGATTGGTTAAGAGGTTTACCACACAAAAAAATTGAATCAGTCAGGCCATTGCAGCAACTGATATAACATTTTATAGTTAGGGTGATCAAAAATTTCAATATTCCTTTTATATGGTTTGCACCATTTGTTCCTGTTTTAGAGAAATGAGCAAAAAAGGCGTTTTTTGAGATTAAGACCCCCCCGATTCATGTCTTATACCAACTAACTTTCCAATTTCAACTACTTGCAATGTCCTGTGCTTCTTCGACACAAAAGTCATATTAATATGAGGGCACATTTCTGAGAATTCTTGATCCAGTTATGAAGAACAATTTTGATATATGGGGGAGAACGTATGTTTAGTCCCGCATCATCTTTTGAAAGAATGGCAAAAATATCATTTTTTGAGCACCTAAAAACCAAACGTTGGTAGATAACACTAAACCCACAACTGTTTGTATCATCATGTAGATAATTAAATTATCCTTCATATGAACACCAAGAACAAGGTGGATTGGAGGCTCACATAGGCATTACCCTCCCCCCCCCAAAATACTGTCGTTAGCCAAAACGGGAGGGCAGCCATTTTGGCCGCATCTCTTGTATTGCGAGGTGGACCGCAAAACAGAATTTAATAGCACACTCTGATGTTGTGTATTTTCATATAAACTACCAAAAAATCATGTGTGCTTGTTAGTAGTGATCTGGCAGGTACTCAAAAACTAAGCATGATATTTGGATTTGGCCCTCCGCTTACAGCAGGATTTTCATCCACTTCTACTCGCAGCTCAGCATCGTTTCGAGGTAAGCAAATATCCGTATAGAATTTCCAGCACTTGGTATTTGCCATATTATCAGTATTTTACACTTTCTATGTAGTTGTTTTAACAAGTTTTGCTCTGGTTTAAGTATCTTCAATGCAGACTTCCATTGCACATTAATTGTCGTTGTGTCAGTGAATCAGAACACCCGATTCAAATAAAATGAGAACAAGAATACTAATAATTTATATAGCGCTCTACAAAGGACGCAGCGCTTTACAATTACGTGCAAACATGATAGAGGAAATCAGTACTTTGGAAAGAATTAGTTTCCAACAGGCGTTTGAAGAGAGGGTTTGAGACGGACGGCGCCTCTCTGGTGTCAACAGGAGCTGATTCCAAAGTTGTGGACCACAATCTTGAAAAGCCTTCACCAGCAGGGTGTTTCAAGCATGGTACTTTGAGCCTAGTGGCATCAGAGGAAGAGCGAAGTCTACGTCTGCTATCTTCATAGTTTGAGGTGTGTGTATAACTCAAGGACTTGCTAAGGTATTCGGAACCTGCCTGTGAGTGTTTGAAGCAGTGAAGCTGATCTTTATTTAATTCTGTTCTCAACAGGCCACCAACGGAGACTGTTTATAAGTTATTACGACTCTTGTCGCGTCCACATGCAAAAAATCACCACGCAGCTTCTATTAGATTGGCGCTGAGCCGCCTAAGATCGGCTTTTTTTGCTCTATAAAGTAGGAGTTGGCGTATCATACGGGACAAGACCAGAAGCTCGTACAGCATGAGACAAGCTTCTTGTGTTATAAACCTTCTTAATGCTCCACAGATTGCGAATATGAAAATTGGCACTATTGCAAATGGCACGGATCTGTTTAGACATATCAATGGAGGATCTCAATGACACCGAGATTCTTAACACTACTTGAATTTTTAAACAAAAATGTCCACCAAGCCTGAGCAGTACGTCAGGCAGATTGCTCAAGACACACAAGATTTTTGTCCTGATTCATCTGCAGTTTACTTTGATACATCCAAGTGTTTATTTTAGATATACAAGAAGAGAGATTTATTTATAGCACGCTCACAATCGCCCTATTCCTGGATTGAATGT
Organism: Ophioderma brevispina; assembly: GCA_023653785.1. NCBI lineage: Eukaryota > Metazoa > Echinodermata > Ophiuroidea > Amphilepidida > Ophiodermatidae > Ophioderma > Ophioderma brevispina. The sequence continues at coordinate 26,335 of JAMKCH010018748.1, forward strand.
CCACAGTAAAGCTGGGTTTCATCGCATAAGATTGCAAGCAAACGTTATGAGCTCTGATTTATCGCCACAGATGTGTATACATAATAAACCTTGTGGTCCAATAATTGATTCCTGTGGGACCGCATATGATGTGTGTTGTCTAGACTAGCCCCCGTGGTATTACGCTCTTTTGAGATCGTAATACCTTATTTCATCATTTACTAATTAAATATCAGAAACGAATTTCAAGCCCATTTATCAAGATACGCATGATCAATGGTGTCGAAGGATGCACTCATGTTAAGTAACACCTTTGCTATCATCAAGTCAACACAAGCAGGAGATTGAAGATGTTCAAAAACTTATGATATTTTTGAACCACAAGTCCAAATTTCTACAACAAAATCTTGGTCAAAGACACGTTTTTGAGAGGTATTGAAGTAATCCTGGCGGCAATTTTGGTATATTTTGATGGCAAGGAATTGTAAGATATGACCTAGTGAGCATTATAAGTTTCTTTTCATTAATACTTCCATCCAATTTACATTTAAAATGTTATATGCAGAAGCAAATATGCATTTTCTGTTAGAGGATATATCAGACAAACATTTGAGACTAGTTTCGTCAAAATCGGAGCACTCTGAAAAAATGCCCCAGGATGACCAACCATACCTTTTTTCAATCCTCATGACCAGATGAATAAGTTGGTGCAGATTTCAAAACATTGCTTATGCGTATTTACATACGGCCCATTGGTGATTGATATTTATAATCCTGATACCAAAAAAAAAAATAAAGAATTGCTTACTACTAATTTACATCCTTAAATGCCAATTGGCAGAGCAAATATGCATTTTCTGTTATGGATTGAACTAACAAACAATTTTAAGACTATTTCGTCAAAATCGGAGCACTTTTAAAAGATACCCCAGGTTGACCTTGACTCGTTTAAAGGGTGACTCAGAGATTTCCCGAGGAGGGGCCCCTCAATTTCCAAAAAATGTGTTTTTTGCATATACATAATCTGTCCATATAATATCCACTGTGTGAAAAATTAAGCTCAAATCGAAGTCCCTTCAATATAGAAATCACAACTTTGTTAAAATTTCCGGATCCAGAATTTTTGTTATCACGGTATCCCTATGGCACTGTTATACTATACTAAATGTGTACTGCATGAAAACGAAAAATCCGATTCATCTCTACCTTTGAAATTAAGCATTAGGTTAGTATCTTAGTTCTAGTTGCCTATTTTAAATTAATATAAAAAAAGTATATTTCTAAATCTCTGAGTCGCCTTTAACAGTTTTTATTAGCCTACATTCTGAACTGATGACCGTGATAAGCAAACTAACCTTTTTTAACCCTCATGACCAGATGAATAAGTTGGTGTAGCTTTCAAAACAATTTAACCTGATTTATATTTGGACCCCTGTACAAAACTTCCTCAATTTTTTTAACTGTTCCTCATTGTTTGATTTTTGTAGACTTTTGCACATTATTCTGTGACAATTAGATCATATACACAAACATTGTTTCTGTTGCAATTTTTTTAGGTAAAAAAACAACTTTCTGTTCACCATGGTGGCCCTCATAACAAAAAAGAATCACATTAATATGTTTAAACTATTAGGACCTAGAACTACGGTGTCTGTTCTCTAAGCACCACTAATATCTCTCTCTTGGCAATATCGTGTTATGCGACCCCCTTTTTCCCGCCAAAACATTCAAGTACAAAGTATAGGCCTTTATTTCCGTTTGTAATGTATTGGATGGAGAAGGGTGGGTCGTGCAACACGAGAATGCCCTCTTCTTACCAACCTTCTGACAGAAATCTTCCTGAAGCAAGGCTAACCGTTCTCAAGAGAAATCTTAAACATTATCATATCTGGTGTCCTGCCAGTCTAAACTTGGGTGGTTAGTTGTTTAGTATCACTATTGTTATAAATGAAAACATTCCAACAAGTAATTGAAACAATGAAGGGGGGGCATCAGTCGTTGAAGCTTCGTTGGCAGCCATATCCCCACAAAAAGAGGAGGTATAGTGTTCTCCCACAGTGCACTTTTTTCCATACAATTTTTAACACTGGTTGTCGACATGATTTATAGAGACAAAAATATTAATGGTAAGAGTGGGTGTGGTCCGTTCATTTAGATACTTTGTATCACTATAATTCATGTGACAGCTATAAAGTTTATGGAAGAAGCGTGTGGGGAAAAAACACTATACCCCCCTCTTTCATGTAAAACATAACAGTGTTATATTACGTTTAGCGGACATTGAAAGAGTCCGTTCCTTTTCATTGCATCAGAAAATTCTTGCTCGCTTGCTTTTATTTAGTATGTTTTCTTCAAGCGGCCACCGTATATTATATTAGTGTCCAATATGAAGGATTTTAAGGATGTGACTTTGACAATAAAAAACTCTGTCTGTTGAAACCAAATCCACATTCACGTTAGTAATTACATGGCCAGTTTCAGTGTAAACATAGAACAAGTATAGACCGTATTCAATATTCAATAGCCAGCCATGTGGTGGACAAGATAGAAGCATTACCAGATACAATACATTCACATGTCAATGATCCCGTGCAATCGCTAAACATGGATCGATTGACAAGTCCTGGAATGTATTCTGTCATGAGAAGGTATGCTATAGAGAATTGTGGAGTGCCAAATCGGGTGAAAGCATTTCAATACGAATAAACCCCAAACTCGTTCTACCTCGTTTCATGGTCTTCATTGCCAAATTCATTCCCATTGAAAAAAATGGTTTCACACGATTTGGCACTTGTCCACCGACAGTCTGTTGGCTGACGTCTATTGAATACGGTATATGATTCTCTCTACAGTGCTAATCAAAGATTGCGAATGTGTGCTAGAGCCGCGTGTCTATCTCAGGAATGTGTCACTTATGATAATTTTCTGCACAGAGCTTTGTGAACAGTATGTTGCGTTTGCATTGCACTTACAATAACCTTTACAAAATGAAAATACATTTAGAGTAGGGAAGATAAGAAAAGGTTATCTTAAGGGAAGGAAAAAGTTGTCCTTATTAAAAATAAAGAGTACGGTTTCTTTCACGTTTGAATTGGTATCGTGTTGTATAAATTAAATAAGAGCAGTTGATGACTAAATTTATTACCACGCCCCGTTTCACCAAAATTTCAATTTAATTTCCTCAGGGCGGTATTAGATTGCCATTGTTTAGAAAATCTTGCACGAACTAACAATGTTGATTTGAATTTAGCATAAACGAAATTTGTAATGTGAGCAATCAAATTTTTTTATTACGAAAATCGAGGTCTTCTTGCATGCGTAAAGAACAACCATAAAATATGGCAACCCATAAAAACGAATAAGTAAATAATTAATTTGTTTTATATAAGTTTCTGTTCTATTTATTTCAGTTGCCGAGTAATTCGTTATGCAGAGTTTAAAATACACAAAAGTCACTGGCGAAAAGCAAACATGCGTGTGGAATCATTTATGCACAATAGCACGTTCAAGGCAGGATTAGATAGATGACCAATTCCGCGATACGCACAATTGGTTTTGGAATATGGAATTCTTTAGTTAATGGATTGATAAACAAATCACGTTTATCACGTATTAGTTCTAAACCTCGGCTAAGTATTGTTTGATCATGCACTGAGAATTTGAATATATTATAGATGTTTTTGGTTAGAGCTTTTGAATTATAATGAAAAATGTAATTTTAATTCAAACTGCTAACCTACTGTGATACCTTAAATGAACTGGGAACAGTAGGCGGGATAAAGACGCTTGGCAAAGAAGTTTGTCAGGGATCTCGGCGAAGGATAATGATATGAATTTTGAGCAAAATCTATACAATATGTAAATTTTTTAAAACGAATTCAAACGCATAAAATGAGAATCAATAAAAATGTTCATTCATAGGGTGCCTCTAATTTTAAATTTATATTTTGTCATGACTGTGAAGCTTTTTGTATCTGTTGTTTTGCACCTGAAGGTTAAACACCACTACTTCACTTATACACAATTGTCTGCGGGAAACTTCAACATGGACAGAATTGTTTCTTTTCTTTCAATAAATTTAAAAAAAAAAAAAAAAAAAAAAAAAAAAAAAAAAAAAAAAAAAAAAACAAAATGATTAAATTTGAACATAAGGGCCCTACATATTGTTTTTTTTTTTTTTTTGTATATTGTTTCGTAGTGATTAAGCGTTACAGTGTGCATCGAAATCCATCACGAGTCATAGCTATTACTAAATTGAGAACTCCTGCCAATGACAACACCACCTTATAGAGAAATTTCCAAACGATTAAATCTGATGGATAAATATCTCCTAGGAGAAATGCATCCAAAGGAGCGCTCTCATTGACTTGAATTCTCTTAGGAGAAATTCATTTGTTTCTCCTAGAAGACATTCGGCCAAAGACGCTCTCATTGGACTTGATTTCTTTCTCCTAGAGAAATTACTAAATTCGAAATTATTTTCTTCAAGAGAATTCGGGCCGAAAGGAGCTCTTCTCCAAGAGAAATTAATTCTCCTCCAAGGAGAAATTAATTTCTCCTAGGAGAATTCAGGCAAATAGCGCTCTCATGCCTGGAATTTCTCCTAGGGAAAGTTCGGGCAAAAAAAGAGGAGCTATCTGGCTGGAATTTCTCTCTAAAAAATTCAGCAGCAAAAAGTAGGGCTCTCTTCTCACTGGTTGAATTTCCTAATGGGTAGAAATAAAATTCCGTGAAATTCTGGTATTATGACTCGTATGGCAAATGATATCAGGATTACGTGCCCCCCTTAAATTCTGTTTCGTAGGTACATCACAATCTGTCTATCCATTTTGGTGGAAAAACTGTTGTGTGATGTGATTTGGTCGGTTCAAAGAGTAAGCCTCAGTTTGTTAGGTTGTCTACCCCGTTGACCAACTGTCCTACTGTATTTTTCGTACTGTACAACTGTGAGGCCATGGATTGCCATCGGTTTGTAATCAAAACAAAAACATTCTAATTTTACTACAGTTGATATTCTAAACCAATAATGGTTCACCGTCGGAACATTTTGTACGCTCGACAGGATAATCTATATTGTTAAATTTTTGTCATAACTTATCAAGCTCTAAATAAAATCATGCATGGGGATTACGTAACCTGGACCCATCTGGCACACTTTTCTTGGACACACTTATGAATTCGGAACATTAACGGAATAAACCTGTCTTTATTCCGTGAAGGGTTTCCGAATTCATAAGTGTGTCAGAAAAAAGGGTGTCAGTTGGGTCAGGTTCCGGACCTCCCCCCCTCCCCAGTTGTGTCCAACCCGGTACAGAGCGTGTGATAACCAAAGAATTTGACTGCCCTCAATGATTAACGACAACATTGCAGCTTACTCTGGCGTGTGCACTGCCGTGGCTTCGCCAGTTTCATTTGGTTGCCACGAATCAGACATTAAATATTAGCTCGGCTAATTTGCGTCTTAGATGGCATCCCACCACGTTTTACTTGTTCTTTTTATTATTTTGGTGGTAACATGAACTGAAACTAAAACATGAATTGTACGGAAAAGTCACGCTTACTGCGTGAAACGTGGATCTAAACCTGTGCTAAAACAGTTGCAATTTCTGCTTCTCATTACATTCACATTGCTTTATTATTGTCGTGCGCGCCTTCCCACATTCAATGCATTTTGTTTAATGACGGTCCACCGGCCATACTGCTTTGTTGTGAATGCATCTCTCCCGGATGGAATACTTTCAAATGAACAGTCGAATTAAATAAAGAAAGAACATAAAATAAAAATCCTTCCGTGGCAGAAATACTTGGCGCCTCACTAATCGATGTGGTATAACAAACAGCACACCATCCACTTGGTCTTGCAAATGAACATGTACATTTTTAGAAGATAACTGCGAGTAATTATTAAAACATGACAAACTTTTGATTAAATTGATAATTTAAGCCCATTTATCAAGATACCATGATCAATGGTGTCGAAGGATGCACTCATGTTAAGTAACACCTTTTGTTATATGCGCAGCACGCAACAAGAAGCAGGAGATTGTAGAATGTTTTCCAAACTTATGATAATTTTGAACCAAAAGTAGTCCAAAATTCTACAAACAAAATCTTGTCAAGACAGCACGTTTTTAGCGTATTGAAGGGTTGACGTCTGTCGCAATTTTGGTATATTTTAATGGGCAGGATTGTAAGATAATTACCTAAGTGAGAAATTATAGTTTCTTCTTTTCAATTAATACTGACATCAATTTACATATTAAATGTTTAACTGCAGAGAAAATAGCATTTTCTTTTAGAGGATATGACATACAAACAGTTTGAGACTACTTTCGTCAAAATCGGGAAGAACCCTGAAAAAATGCCCAGAAGGAATGACCCACACATAATAAAACCTTGTTTTCAATCTCATGACCATATAATAAGTTGGTGCAGATTCAAAACAATTGCTTATGTGTATAAATGGGGCCCATTGTGAATTTGATATTATAATCCTGAGACCCAATACAGATGGCTTACTATCTAATTTACATCTAAAATGCCAATTGCAGAGCAAAATATGCATTCGGTTATGGGATATGAACTAGACAAACAATTTTAAACTAGTTTCGTCAAAATCGGAGCACTTTAAAAATAACCCCAGTATAGGGACCTGACACCTGAAAAAGGCTGACCATAGATTTCCCGAGGAGGGCGCCCTCAATTTAAAAAAAATGTGTTTTTTTTTGCATATCAAATGCTTGTCCATATAATCACTGTGTGAAATAATAAGCTCAAATCGAAGTCCTTCATAATCATATAGAAAATCACAACTTTGTTTAAAAATTTCCGGATCCGGATTTTTTTGTTATTATAACCGTATCCTAATGGGCACTGTAGAAACTATACATAAATGTGTAACTGCATGAAAAACGAAAATCCGATTCATCTCTCATCTCTATCATCTCTAACCTTTGAAATTAAAAGCATTTAGGTAGGTATCTTTTAGTTCTAGTTGACTATTTACTACACAAATATATATTTCGAAATCATCTGAAGTCAGCTTTACAGTTCTGAGCCTATATCCTGAAACTGATGACCGTAGATAAGGCCAACTATACCTTTTAAAAATAAAACCCTCAGACCAGATGAATAATTGCTGTAAGTTTCAAAACAATTTGACTGATTTATATTTGACCCACTGTACAAAAACTTCCTCCATTTTTTTAATGTCCTCATTGGTGATTTTGTGACTTTTGCACACATATTCTGTGCCACTTTTTTTGACAGCATGATACCACAAACATTGTTTCGTTGCATGTTTTTTTTTTAGGTAAAAAAACAACTTTCTTGCACAATTGTGCCCTCAGAAATCACATTAATATTGTTTAAAAAACTATGAGACCTAGACTAATGTGTCATGTTCTCTAAGCACCACTAATTTACTCTTTGGCCATATCGTGTTATGCGACCCACTTTTCCCGCCAACAGCATTCAGTAACAAAAGTATAGGCTTTATCCGTTTGAAGGTATTGGAGGGAGAAGGGGGGTTGTGATGAAACACGAGAAATGCCCTCTTCTTACCAGACGCTTCTGACCGAAAATCTTCCTGAAGCAAGGCTAACTGTTCTCAAGAGAAATAGTCAAAAACAGTATAATATCTGGTGTCCTGCGAGTGTAACAATGGCGTGGTTTCGTGGTTGGTTAGTGGTTTTTTAGATCACATGTATAAAATGAAAACAGTTCAACAAGTAATTTAAACATGATAAGCCAACTAACGTCGTTGAAGCTTCGTTGGCAGCCATATCACAAAAAAGAGAAGGTATAGTGTTCTTCCCACAGGGGCATTTTTCCAATTACAATTTTTACAATGGTTGTTCGCATGAATGTATAGAGACAACAAAGTACTTAAATTGTAAGATTGGGATGAGTTCTGTTCATTTAGATATTGTCTCACTATAAATCAGTATGGACACTCCGTATAAAGATTATATGAAGATTGCAGTGTGGGGAAAACACTATACCCCCTCTTTCATAAAACAGTAACAGTGTATACGTAAATTTTAGCCGACATTGAAAGAGTACTGTTCCTTTTATTCGCTTTCAGCAAATTCTTTCTCTCTTTATTTTTATAGGATATGTTTCTTCAAGAGGCCACCCCGTTTCTATTAAGTGTCCAATAGGAAGGGAATAGATTGCTTTGCACAATAAAAAAAACTGTCTGTGAAACCAAATCCACATTCACGTTATTAATTACATGGCCACGTTTCAGTGTAAACAGAGAAAAACAAGGGATAGACCGTATCACTAGCAAGCCTGTTGGTGGGACAAGATAGACGCATTCAATTACTACAATACATTCACATGTCAATGATCCCTGTGCAAATCTCTTAAACATGGATCGATTGCCAGCTTAATGTATTCTAGTCATGGAATGGATGCATGAGAATTGTGGCGTGCCAAATCGTGTGAAACGCATTCAATACGGAATAATAAAGCCCAAACTCGTTCTAACTCGTCTTCACTGGTCTTCATGGCCAAAATTCTCCCAGTGAAAAATGGTTTCACAACGATTGGCGAAGTCCTCTTGGTGGCACTTGTCCACCAAAATGGTTGGTGGATGACGTCAGATGAAACGGTCTATTGTTCTCTATCAGTGCTAATCAAGATGCGCATGTGTTGCTAGAGCCGGAGGTCTATCTCAGTGAATGTTGTCACGCTACGATTATTTTCTGCACCACAGAGCTCTGTTGAACAGCATGTGCGTTTGCATTGACACCTACAATAAACTTTACCAAAAATGAAAACATACCATCTAGAGTAGGGAAGATAAGAAAAGGTATCTTAAAGGTGAAGAAAAAAGTCGTCCTTGTTAATAATTACCAAGTTTAAGTTTTTCCACGTTTGATGATAGTTTTGTATAAATTAAATAAGAGCGTTGAGGACTAAATTTTTACCCACGCACACGTTAGGCACCAAAAAAATTTCAGGGATGCTAAATAATTCTTCAGGCAGCGTATTTATATTTGCAATTGTTTAGAATTCTGGACGAACGACAATGTGCATGAAATTTAGCCATAAACGAAATTGTAATTGTGATAGGCAATCAAATTTTTATTACGAAAACTCGAGGGGTCTTGAGCGTTGTGAAAGCCAATCATTCAAATTAGTCAAAACCCCATAATAACGAATAAATAAAATAATTAAATTTGTGGTTTATATAAGTTACTGTTCTATTTATTTTCAGTTTGCCGAGTATTCGTTATGCAGAGTTTAAACTCCACAAAAGTCACGGGCGAAAAGCAAACATGCGTGGAACATCCTTTTATGCACAATCGCACGTTTCAAGCAGGATTAGATGCGATACGCACACTTGGTTTTGGAATATGTAATTCTTTCGTTAATGGATTGATAAAACAAATCACGTTTCTCGTACAAGTAGGCACATCACGTATTAGTTCTAAACCTCGCTAATGTATTGTTTGATCATGCACTGAGAATTTGAATTTATATTTAGATGGTTTTTGGTTAGGAGCTTTTGTAATTATAATGAAAAAATGTAATTTTAATCAAACTGCTAACCTACTGTGATACCTTAAATGAACTGGGAACAGTAAGACGGGATAAAGACGCTTGGCAAAGAAGTATGTCATGGATCTCGGCGAAGGATAATGATATGAATTTTGATCAAAAAGCTATACAATATTGTAATGTTTTATAAACGAATTCAAACATCAATAAAAATGAGCATTAATAAAAATGTTCATTCAGTAGGTGGGCCCTCTAAATTTTTAAAATTTATATTTTTGCATGACTGTGAAGCTTTTTGTATCTGTTAGTTTTCACCTGAAGGTTAAACACCACTACTTCACTTATACACAATGGTCTGCGGGAAACTGTCAACATTGTTTCTTTCAAATTTAAAACACTCACAGAGACAAAAAAATCACGCCAACTACAAGCTAAACTCAGAAAATGGTTAAATTTGGAACATAGGCTGACCATATTTGTATATTGTTTCTTAGTTATTAAGCGTTAAATGTGCATCGAAATCCATCACGAGATGATTCATTAACTAGACTGTCGTAAGAATAAAAAATCTTGGAATATGAGTCATAGCTATCTACTAGAATTGAGAAATTCCTGCCAATGACAACACACCTTATAGATATAATTTCCAAAAGATTAAATCTGATTGAATAAATATCTCCTAGGAGAAATGCATCCAAAAGGAGCGCTCTCATTGCCTGGAATTTCTCTTAGGAGAAATTCATTTGTTCTCCTAGAAGAAATTCGGCCAAAAGGAGCGCTCTCATTGACTTGATTTCTCCTAGGAGAAATTACTAAATTCGAAATTATTTTCTTCTAAGAGAAATTCGGGCCGAAAGGAGCTCTTCTCCAAGGAGAAATTCTTCTCCAAGGAGAAATTAATTTCTCCTAGGAGAAATTCAGGCAAAAGTAGCGCTCTAATTGCCTGGAATTTCTCCTAGGGAAAGTTCGGGCAAAAAAAAGAGGAGCTATCATTGGCTGGAATTTCTCCTAGAAAAAATTCAGCAGCAAAAAAGAGGGCTCTCACTGGCTGGAATTTCTAATGGGAGAAATTAAAATTCAGTGAAATTCTGGTAGTTATGACTCATATGGCAAATGATAGCAGGGATTACGTGCCCCTTAAATTCTGTTTCGTAGGTACATCACAATCTGTCTATCCATTTGGTGGAAAACTGTTGTGTGATGTGATTTGGTCGGTTCAAAGAGTAAGCCTCAGGTTGTTAGGTTGTCTACCCCTTTAGAGTTGACCAACTGTCCTACATGTATTTTCTTACTGTACAACTGTGCGGCCATCGATGGCCATCGGTTTGTATCAAAACAAAACATTCTAAGTTACTACAGTGATAAATTCTAAACAATAATTTTCACCGTCGGAAACATTTTTGTAGCCGACAGGATAATCTAATTTAAAATTTGTCAAAACTTAAAACTTTAGAGTTTCTTTACATGCAAAATTTAAAATCCATGGAACCACCATCAAAATTCATTTAATATGAAAATGCTTATCAGATTCATTTTGGCAGCCAAAATGGCCAAAGAATCTACTCGTTTTGAAAAAAAGTGGTCATATGCCCACCCCTACCAGTAGCTAGAAGTTACAGCTGGTTTTGATCGGCAATAAAGGTTAAATTCTGTGCAGTATATAGTGCCAGTATGCAGTATTTTAGATACCACGAGAGCGAAATGCTGTAATTAGTATTCTGTCGTCTTTGAATCCAAGCGTACTGGAAATAAAAAATAAGATTCCAAATCGTGGTCCTAAAAGTGGACTTGTGCGACAGATAGAAATCGTGGCGATTATATCCCGGACTGATATACTGTGGAACATCAGTGTCGTCGAGGGACAACCCAGTCGTCTTGAACTGCTGGACAAAGTTATTTTCAGGTCTGAGAAGATTCCCGTGGAATATACCGTGGATTTTATAAGAACTGCATGATGTCACTTTGGAACCTCACTGTGAGTACATGTCGTCATTGAACTGCAACGCTTCTTTTAATTGTGGATATAAGTCGTCATATCTGAAAGGACTTTTATGTAAGACATTAATTTGTAACCTTGAGTGTATCATCATTATTGATTTGTAATTGTATTTTGGATACTTTTAAATTCTTGAACCAATCAAATTGATTAAAATCACAATAAAACAGTGTTATATTATAAAAATTCAGATCACCCGTGCACAAGGCTCATTTGTTTGTGTTTAAGGGTATTTCTGACCTAACACATGTAATGTGCTTATGTGTATTAAAGACAGCACATTGTGATTTGATATTCATAATCCTGAGACCAAAATAAAGAATTAATGCTTGCCATCTAATTTACATACAAAAATGCCAATATGCAGAGCAAATTATGCATCTCATGTTATAGGATATGACTAGACAAACAATTTGAGACTGACTAGTTTCGTCAAAATCTGAGTTTACCCAAGGATGACCTTGAACCGTTATGAGCCTATAATACTGAAAACTAATGACTGTAGATGACCGAAAGTCAGGAGTCCGTTCTTTTGTAATTTTTGGATTCGTTGCAAACGAATCGCAAAGAACGGGTTCGGTCTGGACTGGTAAACATTTTATGGGTGCACGACCATCTGATGGAAATGTGATTTTTCTTCCCTATATATATATGTTCGTGGACCCATAAGGCAGGATCGCCACATTTTTTATTTTTGTGTATCTATATATGGAATACTCTTGTCCAAATAAGGTCATTTAACACTTCAGGACAAAATTAGTACGATAAAAACTAGAAACGCCGCGGCACAAAAAGCCCAATCTTGATCTGGTTACAGGCGTCGAATGAAGCACGCGGTAGTTTTTGACCACCACCCGTTCTCCAGGGGCCGGTCTCCCTCACTAGCCTCAAAGGGCAACTATTGATTTTTCTGATCTGTTTTGGACTTAGAATGTTTCCCTCCAACATGAAAAAAATGAACATTTCATATATATTAAAAGAGGCAGTAGCGAGATTCGAACCCGGGACCACTGTATCATGAGGTCAGCTACCTAACCACAAAACCAGTTAGGATTGGTGCCCCGGATTGGTGCGCCTGATTTGCAATTCTAATCCTTGATAACATTTACGGAATAAATCGCTACTCTACTGCTATTGTGGTCAGCACTCAATATAATGAATAGCTCCGCTCTGGAACGGTTGCCACAACCTATGCTCCAGGAGCATGAGTGTGGTCAAAATCTCAGACTTGCTCGAAGGAACGGATTTGTGACGTAAATGAGCAAGATTCAACCAATTCAACCAAAGATAATTCAACTTATGAACGGCCATTCGCCTGTATCGTTCAGTGTGGACGAGCGTAGATTTATAGCCGAAATTGGCCGTCTTTTTCGGAAAAACAAAATTAATATTTGATGAGAACGAAAACGGTGATTCGGAGAATGGAATGTTGGCGGATTTACACCCAATACCGCCCGTTTATGCGGCGTAAAGCACCACCATGACCACAGACTGCAGAACAGCACAGAGTCATGATCATCTTGTGTACAGAGAGAGAATACCGTGTCATGACTGTGTGATCGCTATACGTAACTTCTGACACATGCTGTACTATTTGAGCATGTTGCAAGAGTTGAATGCAGCGAAACCATACAAAATAATCCGCGATTCTTAGCAATCGCTTGATCAGCAGTGGACCAGGGCAGTTTCAACCAGGGACTCTTCAGGGCTGGCTTGGAAATTGGTTTATTTGTAAAAGGTGTTTTGCATCATCATGTACGACTATAGTGGGATTAAAAATTACCTTGGAACAGGAGATACGCACACCTCGTGTAAGGCGCAACAAATTAAGTGGTCGAGATATGAGTTGCAAAAATATTGGGGCGAGACGCAGTCGAGCCCAATATTTTAAAACTCATAGCGAGACCAATGATATTGGGCGTAATATTCATCCACTTTTTATCATTATCATGTTTTGGATCCGATCTTTTGCAACTCATAGCTCGACCATAATTAATTAATTTTCAAAATTTAATATTTGGGGCAGAGTTACGTTGGTAATGTCTAGGAAACTATACATTGCGAACGATAAGGCTAAAAAGTGTATTTATTCATAAAAATAAGCGGTTTTGTTATTAGAATTGGGATCCCAGATTGGGACTTTAACGGCAGAGCTAGAAATGATACGTTTAGGTACCGTCCATGATGAAATAGTGCGACCTTAAAAAAATAACCCTCTAACCGTGACTTGCCTGGACCAATCAAAAAAAAAAAACTAATGGATGGTCGTTAGGGACATGTACATGGCGCTGTTTCCAGGCTATTCACATTGGAAGGTGTTTGGCAAAGCCGTTGATTATTATCGGGCTCTCGATAATAATTATTCTACATACCAAAATTCCTTCGTTTGTGACACATAGACATTTTCGAGCTTACACATTCACAGGTATATCCTTTACTAGCCAGTTACCAATGCAAACTATGTAAAAATCTCAAAATTGAGGGCGTTTTTTTTTTAAAGTTGCTATTATGCTTTAATAGAGCTTTTCTCCTTCGCTCCTACCTGTAGTGGCCCAATGTTACTTCAAGTGAGTGCTTCTGCTCATAAATCCAAGATTCCTAAAATGCTACGCTGTGTGTGTTATACTCGCATATATTTTGACCTGCTACGTACCCCCTTCAGACCCAAAAACTATGTATTCATGCCCCCAGACACGGCACTCTTATTTCCCTTTAAAATGGTGACCTGACAGTGTAAACAGTATAAAATATAAATCCGATTGTTCTATTTTTTTGGCTTTGGGGATTAAAATGTGAGTATACTTTAGCATTTTTCAAACAAAAAATTGCACCGAAATGATCCCCAGTGAGCTCTGGCCTGTATCTCCTCCTCCTTCTCAATGAAATGTTTCAATGGTTATGTTTAATGTAATTACATTAACGCATCAGGGTTTGCACTTCCGTTAGTGCATAACGGGGGGGGGGGGGGGGGGGGGGGGGTCATATGGGACCCCCCCCTAATAGAACCACTGTCCTAAGATTGTTTTAGATGACATCCACCACATGTTAGAAGGCGTCAAAGACATCAACCATAAAAGAAATAAAAACTGAATAAAGTTGTTCAGTAAGAAAATTAGGGGGCAAACATTGATTTGATTTCCGCGTCAAAAGTGCGCAAAAACATAATTTGTTTTCTTCTTCTGTTTTCTGCATTTTTCTAAGGCATTGTTTCTCCTAGACTTGTGCTGATTGCTTTAATTTTGGTGAAGAAGTGAACGATATTTACCACATCAAGCACAAACCTAAGGTCTCATGCCCATTTTATATTTTGAGGGTACTGTATATTTAACATAGGTTCCTACAGTAAACCGCTAACAATGATGTAATATAGAAGTTTATGGCTCCAATTGGCCTACTAACTTTGTAAGATTTTTTTAATTAATTATTTACTTTGTTTTATGTCGACTAGGTGTAGGCAATTATAACACAGAATCACAGTAACCTAATAAGATTTTAAATTTTTTTTTCATGGGCACTTCAGTTAGTGCAAGGTGGGGGGGTGGCTCCTAGTGGACCCCAACCAATAAGCGCAAAAACGAGCGCTGATGGATTTGAATTTTTTTTTTGTCACCATGCAAGCGCAACTAAAAGGTAGACAAATGCCACAAGATAAACCAAATCTATTGCAATCGTTCAAAATCGCCGCTGAACTAAAGTTTGGGTACCTAGAACCCCCCCCCCCCCCTTATGCATTAAGTGTTACGCTTAAACAATAAGAGGACATTTCCGCAAACTATTCCCCTCCCCGTTTTTTAAACAATTTTACCCTATATGAAATCAAACCTTGGAGGGAATAAGCCGTAAAAGCCAGTCTTAATTAGAATGCTTGTTTATAGGGCCGATCAGGACGCGGCAAGTTTAAAACTTACTTTTTTTGTTTCTTTTTTTTCTGGTGTTCAATGTCCTCCTCGTTTGGTATTCTACAACAATGGCACATTTATATACAAATTTGTATCCCTAGTAAATCTCCTCGTGTCCCTTATGAAGAAAACCCTCTTTGATTAAGTCGAAATGTATGTCATAAATAGATCCATGAAAAATGTTTATGTGTTAGAGTTATGCACCTTATTCTGCATGTTTTAATGTATTTTGACCTTCATTGACTTTTGGTGAACTCTAGGTGACATTGAACTTGAAACTTGCCTGTGCAGTGTCCATATCCAATTGTTTTCCAAATTGATTCTCTCCCCTCTCTGCAAAATTTGATGCTTTTATAAAACAAAATGCACGATTTTTAACCATATCTGCTTAACCTACATTAAAGCTGTGGTAAATATGACCAACTTTGGGACAAAATATTGAGAAACGGGCAACTTCGGGCACTGTCAAGTTTGGTGTCATTGTTTAACAAGGCATTTTTCTTCCCAATTCAAGTTAGGTGTGCTCCAAATATCATACGACGTTACAAATCATCAGTTTTCAAAACTATAATCCAATGTAACTCATGCTTAGACATGCTATTGTCGGCGATGATCATGGAACATGAAAGAATACTCCCTGCCGAGAAGGGCCTTGTTGGTCTATGCTTTTTACAATGAGTTTTGCCAAGTGATATAATTGGGATAATCGGCGTGCGTAATGCAATTAGGGAAGAGCTTTCTACTTGTATGGCGCTTACCTCCATGCACTGGTATAAAG
Source organism: Ophioderma brevispina (assembly GCA_023653785.1). NCBI lineage: Eukaryota > Metazoa > Echinodermata > Ophiuroidea > Amphilepidida > Ophiodermatidae > Ophioderma > Ophioderma brevispina. The sequence continues at coordinate 42,497 of JAMKCH010018748.1, forward strand.
AATTCACTAAAGAGGTTCACAGATAAGCAAAACGTTACGTCATCTTTTAGAAAAGTACACCGTCTCGCTGTTTGCCGACCACAAAGGAAAAAAATGATACCAACAATAGAAAGCAATGGCTAACTCCCTTCTTCCACATACTGTGGGTGCCGCTTAGCATATACACTATTCGGTAGTATACAAATTAAGTTGGTGTTAGAGGTGCAGGTTGGATAATAAGAGTGTAGCTGGCTCATTGTGCTCAGATACTCTTGTTCTCATAATGCAAGCGCGCTTAGGTGAAAAGATATATTCATTGAGGCGGTTATTTAAATCAGACGAATGATGTGTCATTTCATTCGTTGTGTGGCCATGGGTCGGACAAAGTTAACCACCCAATTAGCACCCAACATCCAACAACTGATATTTTGGGCGGATTGTGTGTATCGAATTGACATATGTGTTGTATACAAGCACACCAACTAATAATTATTCCGTGCAATATTCAAAATGTCAGCGCCCGCACGGGAAGCCTGGTTTTGAATGGGTTTTATCACCCCCTTGATCTCAACTTTGCAATGAGTGTTTTACACACGTCACGGTTTTTGCAGACAACAAAGAGAAAAAGCTACGAATCCATACAAAGAAATCCAGCACAGCACAAGTCAAGGAACCCGTGTCCCCAACAATTTTATGCAACATGTATTATCAAGGGGGGGTGTGTGAAATTGAAACAATTGAAACGCATTCAAAAACCAGTGTCCGTGCTGGGCGTGACTTTTGAATATTGCACGAAGAAGTGATTATATTTGGGGTGCTCGTAATACACCACATAATGGCAATTCGATACAAAAAATTAATCTTGCAAAAAATCAGTTGTGGGATGTTGGGTGCTATGGGTGGTTTTAAATTTGTCCTTCCCATGGTCACGCAACGAATGAAATGGCACATCAGTGTCTTGATTTAAATAAACCGCCTCATGAATACATCTTTTCACTGAATGCGGCGCATTGATTATGAGAAAAAGAGTATCTGCGTACAATGATCCAGGTACACGATTATTAAACCTGGCCACCTCTAACGCATACATTACTGGGTATCACTACCGATTAGTGTATATGCAAAGCGGCCACCACAGTATGTGGAAAGAAGCGGAGGGCAGCCATTGCTTTCTATGTTGGTACCTAGGTTTTCTTTGTGGTTTGCAAAACATGCGAGACGGTGTATTTCTCTAAAGATAACGTAACCGTTTGCCTCTCTATCTATTATAGAACCTCTTTGTGGATATGTGTTAACTCGTTATAGTTAGAGTCAAACCATAGTGTAACCTCTAGGAAATTCCCGAAGGTAGGGCATTGAATAGGGGAATGTGCGGGGGGGGAAATTAAAATTACAAGCTAAATCTATGGAAACACGTAGTCCGATAGGAGAGAAAAATCAATTCCATACTTATGAAAACATTCAAGTCAACGTAAAGCGCATTTATAGCTACATGAAAACATTCTGACTAATCGTATTTGTTCAGTGGTATTCAATGCATTCAAATGTTATGTACCATAAAGTGAGTCGAATGTATGACCTTTGAGCGCCGTGTTTTGGATAATATGTAACATGAAAGCAGATTCTTATTCTTTTCTAAAACAGGTGAATCGGGCACATATATTTTTTATGCCTCCTCTCCTAACTAATGGACGCTGTCCAAAATTTTCCTCCGGTGACACGATGGGGTTGAATCTACTATAGGTTCAATTACAGCATCTTCCAAAGAGCAAAGCTCAAAGCCTACTCGACCCTATTTGTAACCATGTTTGCTGATTGGCTCAAGCAATCACATTACTTCAACGGCGACCCACTCGACAGTCCTGTACGGTAGTTTAATAGACCTCTGGATTAATACTTCTATACCCATGCAATATACATAGGAACATAATCGTACCTGACTTGCAGACTGGGATGAGAAAGTGGGGGGGGGTGGGAGAAGTCGGTAGGAAGTTGGGTAAGGGACGAAACAAAGAAGTACCAAGGTGTTTCGTTTTTCTTCTGGTTTCAAGTAAGACGACTTTACAATTACAGTATTTTGTGGTTAAATAAACGTTTCAAATGTGTGGTATGTTTTGTCATTGATTTCCTGGGGGTAACACAATTTGCGCCCCCCACTGCCAGCCTCACCCAGTTGTGCAGTAGCTATTGACGGAATTAAAGTGCAAGCACATAGCGTACCTTTATTTTTTTTTTTTTTTTTTTTTTTTTTTCCGTCAAGGCTGCTAAATTCAATGGGTGCAGGCTGCAGTGGGTGCGCAACTTGTGGTTACCCGATTTACTGTTGGGTTGATTGGCAAGGTGAAACCCTTACAATAACTAGCAGCCATATGTCGTCTCATGTTTCCATGACCAGAGCTGATTATATTCGCGAAAACGAAACGGGCTCGGGCGCCATTGATTACACGCCTTATTCCGTGATCGTATAATTTTTACACTCTGACGGAAAATATAACGCTGTGTAATTTACAAATGGGCAGTACTGGAGCAGTTTTCGTTTCTTCGAATATAATAAGCCCTAACCAGCGTTTGCATTTACTCATATTATGTGTATACGCCGATTGTTTAGCGGATTCGTATCATTAACATTGACTATAAAATAACAAAAAATTAAAACAAATAAAGGCTTGACAAAGATTGAAATCGAAACCTATATAAGATTCAAACCATCGTTCATCAGAGGAAAAGTTTTTGGACAGCGTTGGATTACTTGGAGAGAAGGATAAAAAGGAAAATACTGTGACACCGTTCGTGTACATGTTTCATGCGGGGTAGCCACAATTTGCGCACCAACTGCAGACCTGCTTAGATATGGTTACCACAAATTCTCTGGTTGTGCCCCTCGGGTCAACAACTTTGAGTGTGGGCAAGATCCAACAGAACCCACAAAGTTAACGTGTGACAATGGGTGACAGGAGACAACACAAAATTAAGAAATTTCTTCATTGAAATATGTTTCCACTTACCGAGATCACAGGGGACTAATAACGGCTTGTTACCAAAGTTTTACTCGTTTTATGAACGATCCCTTACTGCAAAAGAAGAAATCGGCGAAATTTAAATTAATCCCGGTGTCTAAGCTATCACATCGGTTTTCCACTGTCTGTGTTTACCCCAAAATGGTTGGCGATTATGATCGATTATCACGTGCTTTGACAGCTGCAAGCGGAAAATGTCCCGAATATTCAGTCACATGATTGTCATCTTTCCCAACGCCGCATACGGTGTGTGTGCGTGTGTGTTGTGTAACACAAATAAGGAGTGGCGGGCCGGTACGGCATGAGACACTTCGTTTCTGGTCTCGACTTAATATCCAAAACAAAAAATAATAGCCAGTTTACTCATCGGAGAAATCTACACTGAAGTACGTACGTTTTTTTCCGAAGTTTTACGCTATTTTCGATAGGCAAGACTATAAAAATAAAGAATAGTGGAACATATGGATGGTTGAGAGTCTACTACTACATGTGGATGCGGTATTGAAACGAAGTGCCGCCGGACATGGGCCTTTGCCTACCCAAAAATTTGATGGTCATTGTTTCAGCAGGCTGGAATAGCTTTGTAAGTACACATACTTTCGGCCCCACTAAGTGCTGTTCCCAGTTGAATTCAAGCAGCCTGACGGAATAAAGTGCACGTGTACTTTATTCCGTCAAGATGCTGAATCCAACTGGGTGCAGACTGCCTGCAGTGGGTGCGCAAATTGTGGCTCCCGTTTCATGCACCCATCGTGTCACCCCAAGACGTTTCCGAAGGTATGGGCATTGAAATAGAGATGTGCAGTGCGTGGCAATTAAAATTCCACCGCTTAAATGTAGTAAAAAACCACGTAGTCCGATAGCAGAGAGAAAAATCCATTTTATGCTTCAATTGAAAGGCATTCAAGTCAACTCAGGCGCATTTATAGCTACGTGAATCTTAAAAATTCTGACAAATCGTATTTGCTTCAGTGGTATTCAATATAATATAAAGTCCTCAAAAAAAATCAGCCCCCTTGACACTTGGACGTAACTAAAAAATTATCGAGCCCCCTAAGTGAGTTTTTAAGGTGTACAATGTGCCCTGATCTTTTATCATTCATGTGCATTATTTTGGACCACCAAATTCACCCTTCACCTCATTTTAAAGTCTGACTCAAAAATTTCGAAATTCAAAATTAAAAAAAAGTTGCACTTTTCCTGCATAGGGATTCCATGCATTCATTATTCACAGTTATGCATTCCTGTGCATAACTTTAGGCCTACATTTTAATTTTACAAGACAAGAATTTTTGCTAACAATGTTTTAAAATTGTCAAGGACAATGTTCAGCCTGGGTGACTTTTGTCAATTGAATGTGAGGAATCCCTATGACAAACCCGGTTACATAAGAAAACAATGAAATGAGCCCTACATCCCAAGACACTGGTTCAAATTCCTTCAAAAGGCATCCCTGAGGTTGTAGTCAAATGAATGTGTTATTGATACAAGATGTTTGGTTCAATTGGAATACACACCTGTCTTGTCTTTTCCTGTGCCAGTAGTAAATTAAGAAATTTCCCATGCTAAAATGCCTCAAATGCGTGAATTGGAGAGGGCAAGAGCGACAGCCTTTCTGGATGAAGGTGTGGCAGTTAGAGAAGTTGCACGAAGATTCAATGGCATCAACTCTCCCAACAACGAGCCACCAATCTGATCAACACCATGCGGCGCCGTTGCATAGAGGCTGTCGACAATGAAGGTGGTCCTACCCATTACTGAACTGAATGCAAGTTTGCACAGCATTGACTGTTTGTTTGAGCTTAAAAATAACTTGTGATGACTCCCTGACATTTTAATTTAAATTTAAATTAAAATTTAATTTAAATTAAGTTGATTTCATCCAGAAAACATGACATAAAAGTTCATTGAAGAAACACTTAACTTGTGTAATCTACAGAATGAGACCAATTCAAAGGGATAATCTGTATTCAAAATCGTTCATGCGTGACAGCATTTTTTCATTATTTTAGAAACAATTAAATTTAATAAATAACAAATTGTTTAATTGCTTTTAATTATTTAATTTTACCTCATTTATCATGGATGTCATGCAGAGACATGTCACAGTGTAGTGAAATCCCTATGCAGGGAAAATGCAACTTTTTTTGTGCATCAATTTTCATAATTGATTGATTTTTGTGGTGAAGGGTGAATTTGTGGTCCAAAAGTAATGCACATTGAATGAGTAAAAGATCAGGGCACATTTTACACTTTAAATCAACTTGGGGGCCCGATAATTTTTTAGTTACGTCCATATTTATCAAGGGGGGGACTTATTTCTTTTGAAGATTTTATGAGTTGAATGTTACTGGCTTTTGAGCGCCCGTGTTATGGATACAATGGAACACAAAAGTCTTTGACCTCTCTATGTAAAAATGATGTCAACATAAAAGGCCAGGTTATCTTAGTTCGTTCATGAAACAGGTGAATCAGGCCATAGAGGTAGGAGAGAAGGAGAAAGCTCTTCCCTAATTGCATTACACAACGCTGATTATCCCAATCATATTACTTGGCAACTCATTGTAAAAGCATAGACCAACAAAGGCCACTTCTCGGCAGGGAGTACTCTTTCATGTTCCATGATCATCGCAGACAGAAGCGGCCCTCTGTTGACGATTTCGTGACACGCTCAGTTGAACAAGTCATGACCTGTGCGCGGCTGGTATATCCCCGATGCGCAGTGGTTTGTTTACATGTGGAGACGAAAACAAAGGGATTGAGTCGATTACAGCCGAAATTCTGAGTATTTCAGTCCAAAAAGTCGGAGATAGCATGTTCCTAAGATAAGTTACATTATTCTAGTTTTTACTCGTACTTTTCGGCTTTTGAAAACTTGATGTTTTGTAACGCCGTATTTCTTAAAGTATGATATTTGGAGAAGAAATCTAACTTGAATTGGGAAGAAAAATGCCGTATCTAAACAATGACACCAAACTTGACGGTGCCCGAAGTTGCCCGTTTTCTTAATTTTGTCCCGAAGTTGGTCATATTTACCACAGCATGGTAATGTTAGTTAAGCAGATAATGGTAACAATTGTGCATTTTTGTTATAAAAGCATCAAATTTGGCAGAGAGGTAGAGAATTAAATTTGGAAAACAATTGGATATGGAACCACATGCAGAGCTCAAGTTCAATGTCACTTAGGTCACAAAAGGTCAATGAGGTCAAAATACATTAAAACATGAAGAATAAGGCTACATAACTCTAACACATCATAAACATTTTCATGGCAACTTCGTGGCTATGATTCTTTCATTAATTTTGTTGTTTAAGTCTATTGTCTACTTATACTTTAAATAAAGTGCATAATTTCCTAACTGGGAAAAAATACTGGTCATCCCTCAATCATGCCTCAATTAAGCTATATTTTTTTATCATTGATTTTTTTAGGGTAGGAGAGAAAGAAATTCAGTAAATCCAACTGAGATTGCTTGATAAACTTTGTTGAAATGTCTGGATGGTTTGTATAGGAGAATGCTACCCACCCCAGCACTAAGCCCCCCCCGTAAAAAACTAATTAAGCTTATGTATTATATTTTGTGATTATGATGCCATAGGTGTTAGTACACAGTCCTAATTCTTAACTATAGGCATGCTCCACCGTAAAAAGGTAGACTTTCTGATTTACCATGTTATTTTTTGTTTTTGTTTTTGCATTGAACGAACCAATATCAGCCACAAAGCATGTTGGCCAAGTTTCAATTGCATGTGGTTTTATTTTTAGAAGCAATTATGTGCGTTTCAAAGCACTATTGTCTACTATATGTAAGCTTTTACTGTTGGGAAGCTGACAATTAGCGCACATTTTTGGTCATATTTTAGAGAGTGGTACAATATTGCTTCATAAAATTGCACCCACATCATCAGAAAGAAAAAAAAACATTGTATAGCGGTTAAACTGATACCAAAATTTTGCCATGGCAACATGTGAGTCCACTTTTAAATAATTCCTCGAGTCTCAAGTGAAGTTTAAGTTGTCTTTCGCTGGCCCCTAATTAATTGAGGTAGGAATTTTGGTAGAGCTTGGTCCTGTAATTAGGCTAGATTTGTTCCCAAAATATGGATCGAATAAACAACTTAAAGGACTTTTGTTTGTGCAACGTTTAATCAAATAAAGCCCACACAATACTTCAGAACATTTTTATTTTCAAAAACAGTGGTGGTGCTAGGTGAAAGGCAATAAGGGCATGTGGTGCCCCCCCGAAAAAAAGTGTGAAATTCTTAATCTTGATTCTCAATTCTAGGACCGTGATGTGCGTTTTTTGCCTGAACTTCATGAAAATTCACTAAATTAAATTTGCCCCTCGATACCCAAAAAAACCATTTCTGGTGCCACTGTTCAGAGAACCATCTTAAATGATAAAGGTTTGACTTTTATTGGGTGCTTTGCTTCCCAACCCCAAGAAATATTGCTCAAGTAAGTTAATATGCGAACCCCTTCTTCATCCCGACCGTATCCGCTGTGTGGAATGTTGCCCCCCCAACCCCCCTGCCAACCAAGATGAGTTGAAAACCAAAATGGCAAAAATAAATTGATATAGGGCCAGGCCTAGCCCTAGGCCTACTTGTTGAATATGCTCCATTGATAACTGAATTTTTTCATCTGTATGTTTCCTAAAAACATGAATACTATAAAATAAATTTTGATTACATTGCAAATAACAACGTACTACGATTAATGCTGAATGCATGTGCATCAACATTGCATCGATGTACATTACAATGCTGTGGTAAATATGGTGATGGGACGTCCATTTTAACAATACTTTGTACACGGATCATAGCCAAGGGTCTCATATTTAATTAAAATGTGGCCAACTTCGGGACAGAATTGAAAAAAAAACGTGCAACTTCAAGTTAGATTTTGTCTCCAAATACGGCGAAGGCATGGGCATTGAACGAGCAGCATGTTTAGTGGGTGGAAATTAAAATTCCACACTAAATCTATATTGAAACTTGGAATCCGATACCAGAGAAAATCATTTCTATGTTTAATGAAAACATTCAAGTCAACGTAAGCGCATTTTTAGTTACATTAACTCTCAAAACATTTTGACTAATCGTATTTGCTTCACTGGTATTCAATGTAACAGGTGAATTAATGTTACTGACTTTTGAGCACCCGTGTTTTGGATACAATGGAACCCAAAAGTGTTTACACTCTTCATGTGAAAATGAAGACAACATGAAAGGCCAGATTATCTTAGCTTAGTTCGTTCATGAAACAGGTGAATCACGCCACATGATTTCTTTTCTGCCTCCTCTCCCAACTAATCGACGTTGTCCAAAACTTTTCCTCTGGTGACACGATGGGTTGTATCTACTATAATCAACTTTCAATTTACTTAGATATGCGAAAAAGGTATGTTAAATACAGGGGTGCAAAAAATGTGGGAACTGGGAGCGCCGCTCCGAGGAAATGGTTGAAAGTCTTGTAGGTGTCTATGTGAACATTGCATGTTGCTCCTGAGGAAAGAACAACTTTTTGCACCCTGGTTAAATAAAATACGTCGCTATATGAAAACAAAGAAGCAATTTCAACGTGTAAATAACAAATAAGTCGCGCAAATACATCGTTATGTGACGCGTTTGAGCAAATACGTCAATATGTGGAAAAAGACAAATTAGCAAATCTACCGTGAACTGAAAAATACGTCGCACAAATACGTCACTGTGTGAAACGGTGAGTTCTTCAAAATGAAGATATATACGATGCTATGAGCCTGAGCAGAATAGATTTTCGATAAATACGTCGTTATGTGATGCGGACAATTTAGCGTATTGCAAATACGCCATTATTAATATTTTACTAATTAAGCCACTTTGAGGTTTGAAATTGTTGAATTTGTAAAGTAGTGCAAAACCATATTATATGTCAATCTAATATGTCAATATTATATGGCGATCTACAGAACCCTGCCATCCAAAGAGAATTGATTTAAATTTCCCTGGTTTTTGTCACAGCTTGGCGATTTTGTGATCTGTCTGGCATCTTTGATTTAATCCTTACTTACCCAGACAACAACTTAGTTCAAGATTGTGGAAATTGGACCTAGACTTTTAAGAGCGCCACATTATTATTGGTAGACGGTCTACAAAGAAGCCTACTCAGAATGTTGAGACACTTTCTCTATTGAAATCAACAGTCATTTTTTAAAACGACCGTAATCTTAAGTTTAGATCATTAGACTTGTCTGCTCGAAATATGGATGAAATGTCTGAAGCAAATGAAAAACTGTGACTGCAATCTTAGATAATCGTGCTCCGTTGATGACAAGATGCAACTTTATTTGATTGATTATAACTAACTTCACACAGTATCCTAGGGTACTGCTCTATATTACACATAAAGTTTACTGCATCAAAACGAAAATCCGATACATATCAAACTT
>JAMKCH010018749.1:0-22673 GCA_023653785.1 Ophioderma brevispina
TAGGTTTTGCTATGACTTGAGTATTTTTTGTGTGTATTTTTCTAAATTAAGATATTCTTGTTAATGGACTATATACCCTATCTCTTAACATACAATGGTTCTCTGTAATAAGTATTTGTAGATAATTTTGCAATCTTCTTTCATGTTATGTTTTCAGTTTCTTCGTACCGTATTTTCACTCTTTTAAGGCTTGAAAGTACTAGTAAATGCATATAGTATACAACTATTGGAAGCCCAGGAGTGTGATAGTGGGAGGTATATCATTGGGTCAGATTTTTGGTCACTTTTCTATTTCAACGAGGCGAACCCTACGGATGAGTGGAACAGTCAGGGTTTGACCGGGTGATTCTCTTTTTTGTTGCAACTTTCTCTTGGCAGAGTCGGTATTTGTTTTCAATATCAATGCTTCACCAGGTTTATTCAAGCCAGTGATATTAAAACTATCCACATGGCTCAACTCACTATATTCATGATATTTTTGTTTTTGCTCGTATCCACAATCAATTGGTATGCTTTGTGGTGGTGGTTGTTCATGATATAATACTCGTCCATTTCATGTTTTAACTCTGTCGTCCTTTGGGTATCTTATACAGTGTGAGTCAACAACCCCTACATTCAGAATAAAAAATAATTAAAATAGTTAAAATTGTTTTTGGGGGGGGGGGGCTCAAATGTTTGCTATGGTTAATAAGAGAAGGATAAACAGGCTTTCAGAAAAACTTTATTGGTGTCATTTGGACTTTGGGAGAAGACAGCTGTTCCGTCTATTTGCTGACAGACTTACAAATTCCTGTTTGGGACCGAATTTGAGCCAAACAAAGATGCATCGCTTACTACGTACATGGTCGTCAGCAGTGGATTTGAGTACAAACATTTAACACCAAATTTTATTAACAATAGAAGGTGGAGAAGCAGTAGTTGACGGCTTCAGTAAAAAATAATATCCCACATACAAAGAAAATGGCTTGAAGTGACAAAAATATTCAATTTCTTAAAATCAATTCAAGATAGCTGGTGTAGGACCACAGTGTACTTTGTTTCAGCAAGATTTCATGTTTTAAAACCTACACCAAACCCTGGGAGCAAAAGTGTGAAACCATAGAACGTTTTGTATTCCGCTTGAAAACCACATCAGTTGCGATAATTGAATTTAAGTTTCTTTCCGATTTATCTCCAGAAAACTTCAGCTTTAGTTCTTCTGGCAATTTATGGACGCTGATATACTTATTTGTGTCTAAAATATACCTTCGAGATGTAAACAAAAATTTCTAGCAGTTTCATTATGTTCATGAACTGAGACATTGAATGGAGGGTTTTCAATAAGGACGTCTTTATTGATTTGACAATCATGGTAAATTTAATTTTTTGAAGATATTTTTCTTTTTTTAAATTTTTAACTGAAAAAGAAAGGGTTATATTCAAACTGATATGTTTTTTGTCGAGAAGAACTATTACCATCGAAATTGCATATGTGAATTTGTCTTTGCTATGTGTTGTGGTATCCGTCGGTGTCAGTCCTCCGCATTGTATGGCCTAAAAGTGGCAAACGAATTTTTTATGGTCTCTTCCGCAATGCATAGTTTTCTGAAAACCCAAAGTCAAAAGACACCAAATAAAAAATCTTCTGATAGCCTGTTTTATTCTCCTCTAAACAACCAAGCAAACATTGAAGCAAAAATAACGTTTACCCTCTTTGAAGCAAAACTCTTTCCTAATGTAGGGTTTTTTTTCTTGACTCACACCCGTAAGTCAATTTTTCAACACTACTCTGAATAATAATAATTTGTTCTCCAAGCATCCCTCATCTAATCTCCTTGTTGTATTGTTTGTGTTGTTATTGTTATGTTATTGTAATAAGGCAACCACCCGTCCGCTGTGCGTTTTGTGGGTGGCCTTATCAAATACACTTATGTATTTTATTGTTTGATCTCCATGCTTATTAATGTTTGTGTATGATAATAAACTTACCTTGAACTATGTGTTTCAAGATCAAGGAATCTATTAGAGACATTGTTGACAATATGGATCATTTGGATTCCGTATTTGGCCGTGCGGCCATTTTGAAATTCAAAATGGCTGCCAAGCTGTCACTTTTGCCCATATAACTCTTCTCTAGGCCTTGTAGAGGCACAATTCCAGGGCCTATGCCCATATTTTCAGGGTAAAGAATCCAATAGAGTTTACAGCATATTGGATCAGAAGCTTGTGTCATTCGGATTGTGGCTGCCATCTGGAATTTCCAAAATGGTACACCAAAACAATTAGTGTATATTTTAACATATCCGGTCTCTTAGAACAGAACAAGGATTGTTGATGTCTTCTCAAGTTGTAAGGTCAATTGGAACAATGAGAACATTTTAATGGTATTATTGGAACATTTGGTTGTGGTAGCCATCTGAATTCAAAATGGCTGCCAAGCCAAAAGTTGTTTGCCCAAGTCATAGCCTGTAAAAACACATTGCAGTGGGGTACTTATAAAGAACAAATGTTTTTCAACATACAAGACATTGGGAAAAAGTATGGTCCATTAGCTAGGCAAAGTGTTCAACTTTTCCCCGTCTATTAGATTAATCAGTAGAATTGCTATTTGTCATTTTTGGGTGTGAAAAATCAATATTTTAGCCCTTTTCAATATCAATTAGGGCTGCCGTTGCAAAAAAAAAAAATCATCCAAAATGGGAACCAAAAGACAAGACAATGATTGAGAAGGATCAGGTGCACCCCCCAAAAAGGTTCTACAGAAATGATTCTGGTGTTCCTAAGCCCATGTTTTCAGAAGCAAGGAGTCAATTGGAAACATGTTGGAAAAATATAGATTCGTGGTTATGTTATTTGGCCGTGGCGGCCATTTTAAACTCAAAATGGCAGAAATGTGTCATTTTTCCCTATCTCTGTTTCTGAGCCTTTTCCAGGTTTGATTATGGTGTCTTTTCGATGTTTTTAGATCAAGAAAATTTATTAGAAAACATTGTTGATAATATTGGATAAGTGGTTTTGGTATTTGTTAGTGGTGACCATTTTGAACTTCAAAATGGCCCGTCAAGCTGTCATTTTTTTGCCCATATATCCGTTCTGCGCCTATAGACGTCTGCTTCTGGTGTCTTTGTCTATGTTTTCAGGATTAAGGAATCATAGAAACCATTGTTGCCAATATTTGAATCAGTTTGGATTCCGTATTTGGCCGTGGCGGCCATTTTTGAAATTCAAAAAATGTGGGACTTCGGGCACTGGTCCAACGCTTGAACCGGGTGGCTCTTCATTTTTTTTGTGATCCGTTTTGCTGGAAAATTGAGTGATTGGCTGCCAAGCTGTCACATTTTTCCGATATAGGTAAGGTATAAAGGTCAAGGGAAGGAACTGTGCACACAGGACGGCGTGCCAATCTTCTTTCGAAGCGATTGGGACAGGACTCCACCATATAATGTTGCCTGTAGTGGGATACGCCAACCATCATTACGAGGTTAGTCTCGTTTACCCTCCCGACATTGAATTTAATGCCGGTCGGTACCCATTTATACACCTGGGTAGAGAGGAGTTAATTGAGGTAAATCGCACCTTACTCAAGGGCGAAAACAATGGCCCCCAGCGGGGATCGAACCCACAAACTTTGGCATGCGGGTCCGAGCGCTGATTCCACTGGACACATGTGCCCATATAACTCTTCTATGGGCCTTGTAGAAGCACAATTCCAGTGCCTATGTCCAATTTTCAGGGTCACGAATCCAATAAGAATATTATAGCAATATTGGATAAGTACTCATTCGGTTGTTGGCTGCCATCTTGAATTCAAAATTGTCACAAGTACGTCTATTTTAACCCACTTTATCCCCGATTCTCTCGAGGACAGAAAACCAAGTTGTGATGTTCTACCTCAAAGTTTTAATGGTCAATTAATACAATTAGGAATATGGATATTGGCTCATTTTGGTTGTGGATTTTGTGGTAGCCATCTTGATTTTCAAAAATGGCTTGCCAAGCAAAAGTGGTTTTGCTTAATTTATAGCTCTGTTAAAAAAAAATTTGCAGAAAAGGTCATTTCAAAAATTACAAGGACATTGTTGCAAAAACAGCATGGTCCCTAGCTGCAAATGGTCATAATTCAGGCGATTTTTTTTTTTATTATATTTTTTTTGGACTCCCTAGGTTAAACGTTCATAACAATTATGTGTATAAAGTCTTATGGCAATCGTTGTGTGTGGGTGTGTGTGTGGGGGGGGGGTCTGGGGTCTCTGTAAACCCCTCTAAAACAAAACATCCGCGTTGGAGTTGTTACAAAAACTCTGGTCATGGATGGAGTACAATCAACAGGACCACATTATAGGGGGAAATTAAAAATCGGTTGGATAGATTCAAAATGGGCGTTCCAAAAGCCCAAATTTTTATGAAGCGCACTAAAATTCTCCAGACAGAAAATGAAAAAACACTTTCCCGACAGAATTATTCCATAAGATTGGTCATAATAGGAGAACATAAATACAAAGTACCACTGCAAGGCAATGTGTTTTTTACAGCTATTGAATTAGCAAAAACCGCTTTGTTGGCAGCCCATTTTGAATTCAAGGTGGCTATCACAACCAAATGAGCCAATAATTACCATCATGTTCTAATTGTATTAATAGCCTTAAAATATTTAAGGAAGCCATTCACAATCTTGTTTCTTGTTCAGCGAAACCCCCGGGATTGCGGTTAAAATGAGTATTTGGGACCATTTTGAATGAATTCAAAGATGGCCCGGCCACAACCGAATGAGCGGTACTGATTCCATATTGCTATAAATATCTTATTGGATTCCTGGACACTAAAATACGGACCATAGCACTGGAATTGTGCTTCTCCAAGCCCAGAGAAGAGTTTATATGGGCAAATGTGAAGCTTGGCAAAGGGGGGGGGGCCATTTTGAAATGTTCAAAATGGCCGCCAGGGCCAAAGTACGCAATCCACTGATCCAATATTGTCAAACAATGTTTCTATGGATTCCTTGATTTGAAAACATAGACAAAGACATCAGAATCAGACGTCTAATAGGCTCAGAAACGGAGATATGGGCAAAAAATGACAGCCTTGACGGCCATTTGAAGTTCAAAAATGGCCACACGGCCAAATAACATAACCAACAACTCTACTATTTTACACACTGTTTCAATGGACTCCTTGTTCTGAAAACATTTAGGCTAGGACACCAGAATCATTTCTGTATGCAAAGGGATCCCTTCTCAATCATGGGGCCTTTTGGTTGCCATTTGGATGCCATTTTGATTTTTTTTGCAACCGGAACAATTTTTGATATGAAAAGGCCTAGATATTGATTTTGTCCACACCCAAAAATGCAAAATAAGAACTAGGATTAATAACATAGATGGAGAAAAGAATAATGGCACGTTTACTAGCTATGGCACAATGCTGTTTTCCCAATGTCTTGTATGTTGAAAGACCTTTTCTTTATTACGTACCCACTGCAATGGGTTGGAAAGAGCCTATGAATTGGCCAAACACACTTTTATTTGCATGTTGAAATTAAAGATGCCTAACTTCACAACCAAATGATAGCCAAATTAAACCATTCAATGTTCATAATTGATTGATTGAGCCTTAAAATTAAGGACTAGCCAATCACAATCTGTTTCTGTCTCAGAGACCGGGTATGGGTTAAAATAGACGTAATTGGTGACCCATTTTGAAATTCAAGATGGCAAGCCCAAACCAATGACACAAGCTACTGATCCAATATTGCTATAAATACTCTTATTGGATTCCTTGACCCTGAAAATATTGGACATAAGCACGGAATTGTGCCTCTACAAAGCCTAGAGAAGGCGCATAGGGCAAATGTGACAGTTGGGCTAGCCATTTTGAACGTCAAAATGGCCGCCAGGCCAAATACGGAATCCAACTGACCAAGATTGTCCAACAATGTCTCTAAGGATGCATGATCTTGAAACATAGACAAGGACACCAGAATCAGACGTCTAATAGCTCAGCAAACTGACGATATCGGCAACAATGACAGTTGACGGCCATTTTGAATTTTAATGGCGCCACGGGCAAATAACATAACCAACGAATCTAATATTTTCAACAATGTTTAAATGGATACTTGCTTCTGAAAAACATAGGCTGTAGGGCACCAGAATCGTGTCTGTATTGAGGCCTGTTTTGGGGTGCAAAGAGCTCCTTATCAATCATCGTCTATTTTGGTTGCCATATTGGATGCCATCTTTTGATTTTTTACCTGGCAGCCATTTTTGATCTTGAAAAGGGCGAGTATGATTTTTTCACATCCCAAAAATGCAAATAGACTCTGAATTAATCCAATATATGGGGAAAGTGATCATATATGATTTATATTGAAAAGGGACATTTGGGCCCATTTTGAATTTTTTGGCAAAAGGAGCTTTTGGATTCAAAGTTGGTTTCAATCAATTTCTCAGCCCGAAAACCTATATATAGACACCAAAATTAGAAAATAGGCCATTATAACTTTATTATGAATTTTGACCCCCAAAATGGGGCACCCCCGTAATGGGACTTTGGGCCCTTTTTTTCATTAACGGCGTCCGGAATCGTGTTCCTCGGAAATTTTAGCCCTATAATCAACTTCAAATTAACAGTGAACCCATTTCCCAGCTGGTGAGGGTCTGTGAGGCAGACGAATTGCAGCAGAAACAATTTTGGTGTTAATTACTGTGAAATAGTCCAAAATATATATTAAAACTCTCCAAATCAACCTAGTGGAACATGTATAAATAGGGGGTAAATTTGGTACATGGTAAAAAAATAGAATTGTTCGAATTTATTTAAATGTTACCAATTATTGGGTGACTCCTAAGGTTTAAAAAAAGTTAGTTTCCCTATCTACGCGTTTATGTTTTAGTACAATGGCACATAACAGTTCAGGTCATCCCGGGGTAATTTATGAATGGTCCGCTTTGAATCGGACTGATGTCACTGTAATTTGTTCCAGCTGAAATTAGTCAATGTGATTCTTTGTTGAACTTTCTATTAAGAATTAGAATCAGAGCTATAACTAGTGACCCCCATAGACCCTGTTGTCCCCAGTCCCAGTTTGCATTCCCATCATGCACGAATATATAGATTGTGCAACCATTATATTTTTCGGTTCTGTACCATTAGACGAACAATTGACACCATTTTTATACGAACGATATATCTGAAAAATCCACCCCAATTGTGCCTTGACCCGATTTTTGACCAACTGCAGATATGGCAACTATACCTTTTTTAATCCTGGAAATGTAACGACCACGTTGGCATACTTTTCGACGCGTTTTGATACTTTTCATTATTTTGACCCATGGATAAACCTACCCCCTTAAAAATATCTGTTGCACTCCTAGGCAGCATTCATTCTATTTTGACTGGCCTATCCTGGTTCCATTGTTAAGGGCCTACTATTGATGATATCCCGATGAGGGCGACCTCAATTTTCAACCAAACCGTATTTTTTTGAATATACACAATGTTTTGTCCATATATACTAATCACTATGAGAAATAACTAAAAATCTTTAAGTCCTTCATACAGAAAATCATAAACTTTGATATACACGGTATCCTATTGCCGTTTCTCCTGTGCAAACATTTTCTCTGAAAACGAAAATCCGATTATCTCTAACCTTGGATTACAGCGGTACTGGCACATTTTTCACAAAATATGAAATTTCTTCAATTTGCTCTAAATGAATAGTCGAGGCCATTGGAAGAACAGAGATATCTTTTCACATAATAACATACCCCAAAACACGATAGGTACTGTGATATGAGGACAAGACTCCAGGTCTTTGGGGTAGGCCAACGTTTAGTTGTCCTAACTTAATCAACACTGTGTATAGTTACATGAATATTTTTTGACTCGTCCTCACTGATATTACACCACATAAGGTTATAGACCGATCACAGTGTGCATAGCGTGGGAACCTGCATAGCGGCGTGTTCTTTGTTTAAATGCCATTTTCGTGTCGCTGAATTAAAGTCGCCGGCGACGCTTAAAGTATAAATCGTTCTGTTTTTACCCATAAGGAAGCTGATTGGTCTTAATCATTTAGGGTGAGGGCTTTTTTGTATTATAAAAGCCTTACAACCAATGCAAAAATGTCGATTTTGGAAAATCTTGAGGGCGCACTATATTTTTCAAATGTGCCAGTGGTCTCTTTAAGAAGCATTTAGGTGGACAATCCTAGTTCTAGATACTATTTTTAATTACACACATGGATCAATATGACACAATTTGGCATTGCTACATTTCCCCTTCATCGCAACTCCTTTAATGTGCTTTCATGGGCGTCCCAGACATTTTAATGGGGAGGGGGGGGGGGTGTTGACCGTGTTTGCTACTAAAACATGGGCCGTTCGGGAATTATATCCAATATTTTTTCACTCGATCGAAATTCTGAAAAAGGGGGTGGAGCGCTGGTCGACCTACACGGGCACAAGCTGTCCGACGTCTTTCCCGCATTCCAGAATTCTGTTAATGGGGTGTCACCCCCTCTAGGGACGGCCCTGTGTGTTGTATTCCGTTCGCGTTAGAGAGTAGTGGAATAATATATTATGCCACAAACAATTTAAAAGTGATAATCAAGTAAATTTGGAAAAAAATCATTCACCAGTGTTAATCATACTCTAAAGAGGTCGACAGAATTATAATCTGCCTGTAGAGGCAATGGAAACATCTCTTCAATTTGTTATATTTCTGTTGTTACTTTAACGACGCACGCGCCATATGGACTAAGATGCTACATAAAGAAACTTAGAAAGATCAAAAGACTTTTATTCGGCGCCCACGCCATGGATTTAGACTGCATTTAAAAAAAAGCAAAATACTTTCAATGAGAAAAAGTCAACATGGTCAAGGAGATCACAGTGACAAGTTCTGGTAAGTTTTTCTTTTTACATAAGTCATAGCCTAGGTCTACATAGCATCGTTACGAGTGCATAGGCCTATATGTGATTGGAAACTGGATCTGTGTCATCCGTGGTATTATAGGCCTACGCTAGACTAGGTCACGGTTCGCTAAATTTTAGCGCCATAGGCATTACTCTAAATGCACCTTTCTTTTAGTTATTTATCAACTGTAACTTGTAAGTTCAATATTAGTGACAGAGGCTATAATCATGTATAGTTACGTGCAGCTACAGGAACAAAACGTGAGTAATGTCAGTAATCTGATAGGTTAAAGTGACAGGAGGGATTTTTTTAGGATACGAATTTCTCTTGGTTGTAGACCACCTCCGAGAACGTTTCGAAGGTTATTGGACAAACAGGAGCAAAAGAAAACCGCAAACCTTGTTTTAACTTGCTTGCTATCGTTAATCGTTCCCCATAGAAAACGATGCTTTGACTTTCTGTCGTGCACGGGGGGGGGACAGAAAGTCCAAATCATTATCCTTATTACTTAAAGCGGCGTATCGATTATTCAATTCAGGTTTGTGATCTAATATTGGTTAAAGAGCTACACTTAGCGAAAAATGGGCTGCGCGTAGCTTGCTGCACCGTTTTAGCGGGGAAGCGGGCGTACGTTTTAAATTGTCCATAGAGTTTAAGCATGAGATCGGTCGACTAACGCAGAGTTTGTAATAACACCTTAGTTACGTTTAAACAGCTTTCCAAAGGAAAAAGTAACGAACTGTTTTTTTCCAAGAAATGATTGCTAAATCTATTATTACTGGCATATTTCTGCCATGAACATTGTCCTGTTTTCTTGTGTGATTTGTTTTGCTATCTAAATGTTAGTCAGTGTGTTGGCATATTTTTTGCTTTTTGTCTTGTTTTAAGGGGTTGACATCATCTGGTCTTATTGGGACTTTCAATCAACTCCTCCATAAGCTTGTCCTGCTTTATGTATTGTGCGTTGTTGTATATGATTTTATGTTGAAGTTGAGGCATTTTCGACAGTACTTGTTATTGACTTTTTAATGCTGAGGTATGTCTTGCCACCTTGTTTTGTTTTCGCACAGAAATTGTACGTTTCCGTCGTGAAATTTAACGAGTCGAAGGAGGAAATTTAACATGGCGAATAGTCTCATATACACTACACACTAAAAACGCCAAGTCAACTATTCACCGACTAAAAATGGAGTCAAAATTATGACCACAAAAAGGGTAATTTCACACGTTTTTGACCACAAAAGTGGTCAACATTTTAACCCCAATTTTAGTCAGTGCATAGTTGACTCAAACGGGGCCAAAATGACCCCGTTGTTGAAAATATTTTTAGGGTGTATAGTGCAGACGCGTGTGTCAGAGTTGACGTTTTGTGGCTGATTAAAAATCTACAGACGGTGATCGATCGCAAAGGTTGATCGATCACCCGCTCAGTATGAAAAGCCTCGCCAATGTAGTCTGTGTTACAGACCTTGTTACTGTATTACTCTATGGGAAGATAAACTACCGGATACTATCAACTAAAGGGACCAACCAACTCGGTTCTGCGAACCTCTCTGAGTGCCCCCCACCCTACGGACTTTATAAAACCGAGTCTTTGACAAAGACTACGCCAATGATACATCAGAAGAACATGCCGACTGCTTCGGTTTCACATTTTTTTTGGCTCCAAAGTTGAAGTGATGTCGCTGGCACGTAAACTAGAGGAAAGGGGAAATAGAAAATTCTTCTCATCACCCCAGTGAAGTTTGAAGTCAAGGAAATGTTTCCTTGTTATGTTACCAACAAGGAAGTCCGGTTCATCCTTCATGTAAGACTGCATGAAATTAGCCTAGCATGAAATCTTCTATAAGAGGATCAAATGATTACAAGGATTGTACAGCTTTATTCCGTAAAAGAGGCTATCTTCTTAACTATGTACATCGATGCAATGTTGATGCACATGCATTCCGCATTAATATTGATCTCGTGTTGGTATTGGACGTTTTGCGATCTGTTTTACAAGCGCGGTGACGATGAATGGTCAAAGGGGTTTTAATAGAGCTTTCTCCTTCTCTCCTACCCCTATGCTCCCTCCTTCCACTTCATCAGATTCATGCATCCTCCATCCTCAACCCAACCCTCCTACTCTCCTCCTCCACTTGCTTCTTCCAAGTCTTCTTTGGACGTCCTCTCCTCCTCAAACCTCCCGCCTCAAACTCAAAAGCCCTTCTTAAAACACTATTCGCCTTCGCCAAACGGTCCATCGCTACTTCCAAACCCAACATCTGCACCAAGTCCCCAGTCTTCATCCTGTCCAACTCCACACCATACATCGCTCTCATCATTGCTCTCTCTGTCCTCCTTAGAATCCCCATCTCATTTTCGCTCAGACACAATGTCTCACTCCAATACAGCATCACTAATCTCACACAGATCTCATGCAGCATCCCTTTCATCTTCAAAAGATTTTTTTCCATTGTCACAACTCTCCACATTCCCTAAACTTCCCTCACCCATACCTCACTCTAGCTGTCACAGCCCCCTCGCATCCCGCCTCACATCCACCACCTCCACTAACCTTATTCCCTAAGTATGTGAACTCCTTCAACGATTCCAACTCATCACACAACTTTTCTCCTGTTCAACCACCTTCCAGCACCCGTCTCGCATCTCCCACACATAAAATCGCTTGCCAAACTACCGCTTCATCTTCGTGCATCTCCCGTGGATCCATTGTCCCTCTCTTCCTAGCGCCCACTCCTCACTTTCTCAGTCTCCAAAAAAAGGAAACACTTTTTGATAAAAATGAAGTTGATGCAATGCATATTTCTTTACATCATCATTTTAACTATCCTCCAAGTTCCCTGAAAAAATATTTTTAAACGACATTTTCAACTCAACCACGCTCATTTGCATAAATGAACTAGGCAAATAACATTTTGGGTTAAAAAGTTTGATTTCTACATCATTTTGCTTTTAATTTTATATTGGAATGATTAATCAATTTTTTTTGAACATTTTTGAAAATATTGAGTGACGTGCGAGCGATCTAATGGCATAATTAACGCAAGCACAAACATTCGTTTGATTCTGACAGGTACACCCCCACGATGGTAAACGTTTTCATATAGAAGTCCAAGATGCAATTGAAGTATTAAACAATTGATTCTGGCCATGCACTGTTTAGGATAGTCCCTAATAAAAAATACACATAACTACGTGGAAAAAAATTTTTATTGACTGATTTTTCACCAGACATGCAGAATACATCATTCGGCAACATATCCCAAAAATCCCCATGAATCCCCTTTGGGGAAAATTTTTATCTAATATGGCCGCCGAAATAGTCTGACATCCATATAATTAGCATATCCGTGGCTTCTCAAGTATATGTTTTGATGCTTTTTAGTCTACACCTAATTCTCCATGTTTTCTGATGCGGAAATCACAATGGCGCCATTACTATAATTTTCTTTATCCTCAACTTCGAACAAGAAAGAGGATAAAGAAACAAACAATACATTATATCTAAAACATATATATAAGCGAATAACAAAAATCAAGAAAATAATTATCTAAATGAATATTATATACTATAATACTTGAATAAATAAATAGATATAAATAAGAGGAATTTTTTTAAGGGGCCCCCCCCCGGTAGCAAAAACGAAACCTGAATTATGTAATGTGAAGTCTCTTGAGGTGTTTTCACCCCAAATGTTATTCTGGGATTCATCTTTTATACATTTCTTTCACACGCCAGTTTCATTTCTGGTACTAAGTTGTAAAAATAGAAATATATATGTCCTATTTCTATGCCCATCTGGCAATACGTCTTGGTAGGCCTATAATTAATCCATGCGTTTATGTGAAAAGTATACGAAAACTTCATTTACTAAAAATTTTAACCATTCTGTTCAATGAGGAATTAGGTTGAGCGGCGGACGGGTTCTCATGGCAGTTTTGGGAAA
Organism: Ophioderma brevispina; assembly: GCA_023653785.1. NCBI lineage: Eukaryota > Metazoa > Echinodermata > Ophiuroidea > Amphilepidida > Ophiodermatidae > Ophioderma > Ophioderma brevispina. The sequence goes on from JAMKCH010018749.1 coordinate 12,852, forward strand.
ATGCATTCTGATAGTTCAAATAAACCATAACACCCAAGTCATTCTTTCGAATAGATAAAGATGAACTAAAAAATCAATACTATTTGGTAATTAGAACATACCTTCGGGATTATTGCCTGTAAAAACCTCCTATTATGCGACAGTTTGACTGAGCTTACTTGCAGGATAATGCAAAGGAAAGTTATAGGTCAGTGAGAAGATAATTATATGTAACGGCAGCAAATTGGCAGCCATTGTGGTGGCCAGTTTGGGATTTTTGGACTTAAGGAAACATCATGATTTAGATTTAAACCCAAAAATTCTTTGAACTCAAAACATATTCAAAAACATGAGATATACCAATTATATAAAAATGCGGCCATTTGGATTTGGCCTGTGAAGAAGTTCATCAGTGATTTAGCTCTGTACATGATGGATTACTTTGACCCCAAAAATATATTCAAAAAACTAAAAATCATCAAAATCTACTTTAAAAAAAAAACGGAGATATGCTAATATGGCGGCAATTGGATACAAATTTTCCCAAGGGGGATTATATGGATTTTTGATATGTTGTAGGATGCATTCTGCTTATCTGCGTGCAAAAAATACGCTCAATAACAATTTTTCCGGGTCAAAAAACCCCAGGGACCACACTATGTATGATGTTGTGCACTGACGGAATAAAATTGGCACCTTGGACTTCTATATGAAACGTTATACCGACTAGGAAATAAGCATGAGTAGTCAGGCAGGTCATGAAATCGGCACCAACGCCACAGTGTAGTCACGTGGTTTGGTTAAGGCCATTTAAATTCATCGATCATTTTTCAAATGCCCACCTGCCTCTCTTCTTGAAGATGCTGCGGGCCGAATGTAGCATTCTAAAACTCCTTCAGATCAGTCTTGACACAAACAATATTTTCCTCCAAGATTCTGCAGGTAAAGGACTAAAAATAATAAAGTATGAAATGAGTACGCATTTGCCCTTACGATCAAGTATCATACCAATATTATAGTATAATCTAATCAAAATTCGACACAAAAACAAGTAATAAGTACAATGTGACCACAAGCTGCTTAACAGCGACCAATGCCAGCAATAGGATAATTCAGTATCAAAATATTTGCCAGCATCTTGAAAAAATCCTTATGTTGAAATCTCAAGTGTCTACCTTATATAACTTAAATGTAACTGTACATGTCTTCAAAAGGAAAAAGTTTCCTTCCTTTTCGAATAAATGATGAAAAATACGGTCTAAGTTAATTGAACACGCATTATAGAAGCTCAAGATTTATTTATTTTTGAACGAGGATAAGTATTTTGTGCTTACGTCAAGAAAAAATACTGCAAGTAAACTTGCGTCATCCCTCTGGCAAGATGGCAGTCTGGAAAGATGGCAGTCTGGAACATGACCTCAGATGACCTTTGTCCATGACCTTTGACATCATCCACATATGAAGGAACCCCTATTGTACCTTAACCCCAAGTCTGGTTTAAATCGGACTTAAATTTTCAAAGGAGACGCAAAAAACGAAAACCTAACCAAAACCTAACCAAACTGGAACACACACATACATATACGGACATTCGCACCCTCGCAATATCCCCCTCTGCTTTTCAAGCCAGGGGGATAAAAATACTGAGTTTTAAATCGGGGAGGTGATAACACCTCAAATTGTTCAACTGCGAGACAATATAGCAATGGCCCTGCACTCCTATGAAAAGGAATCTGAAGTGTTTTTCTCCACCGAATACCATGCCCATTGTTGAATATCTTTAGCTCCATTGTCTATGTTTATTCATTAGTCAGTGATATTGGGGAAAAGAAATTGACCTGACATTTTAGGCATTTTCAAGAAAATGTGTCAGTTTTATAATTGATAATAAGATGTTTTAGTCTGCACAATACGACAATACGGAAATTCCGTTTTTGTGATCTGGCCCACTTTTGTTTTTGATTTTGTGTTTTTGTTTTGCCATTTTCCCTAGTTACTGTCAACCTCAAAAGGAAACAATCCGGTCCATCGCATGGGTTATGCGGCAAAAGTGACTCCACATACTTACGAATTTGGCACCTTAAGGATTCTCCCTTGCGTAAATGTTGCCGAATTCATGAGCATGTAGCGCTTCCTTAATACTGTCACTATTCAAACTGATTCGCAGAGGAAAATTTGTTCCCTTTGAGATCGAACTTGAGCCCATGGCGCAACTTGTCCGTTGCTTAATACGGTCCATGACACTGAAACATGTCCGTTTTTTCATCTTACGCTTACCTTTCTTGGTCAATTTGCACTCTTCCTTGAAATGCACATAGGAATTCACCTGTCAATGTGTTTGAGACAAAATTTCGCAGGAATACCTGTAAAAATGACATTAAATTTCAATGGATTAGTATTGTACAAGAAATTGTCGGTCTATATCGTCGACACCCTTGATCTGCTATTAAAATCAGAAAAAAATCATCAAAAATCTGATTTTTTGCATGTCTGACAATATAAGCCACGTTAAATCTGACGGTCAGCATCATTGTATAATACGATTGTGCTGGCGCAGCAGCGCAGGCAAAACATTTCGAGGTCACACTGTCCAGCATGTAGTGTAAACAGGCTTGACAGGCGTGTAATCTCAGCATCTATCTGTTGTGGAAGTTTGCGCGAACTTTTTATCAAGATATTTAGCGGTGAAGATGGAACGTAATGTGAATTATGTTAAAAGATTATCTTGAACAACAATCGCAGAGTAGTATCTTGGAGCGATCTGAAAACAAACATGTCTGAGAACAAGTACCAATGGATCTTATGAGTTAGATTCATACTGTGTCGAAAGTTTAACAAAAAAAGATTGCCATCGGGAGCAATACGGCGAAATGTATATCTACCTGATAGTACCTCCCCACATGTACACACCAAGACCCAGTCTCTAACAGCATACATATCCCTGCGTGAATAATGAATATACTTTGCATCGGGTTATGTGAAGAAGTGCTTCTATAAGTTTTACCAAGTTCCTAACTCCCAGTTTTGTTTCATCCGTGCCCTGGTTCACGCGGGGCAGAAGCCAAATGACAAGAGTGCAGTGAAGGATGCCTGGGTGTGTCTCCAAAAGTCTGGACAGATTCAGGCTGGACAGATTCTTACCGCAAACTGCACGTGTAGGCCTACAGCTGGGTACGTACATGACATGTACAGTTTCCTGATTAGAACTTGTTTACTTCCACATACGTACTGTCCAAATCGACAGTCTTGACTGGTCATGAGGGTGATGATGGAGATTATTGCTCCCGAGTTGCCCTAGCATACCTGGCCTAAAATAACTATCACCCCGAGGCGTAGTAGGCCAGGTATGCTACACTGTAAAAAATTACAGTGCAATTTACAGGAAAAATACTGTAAAAAAGCTTTAAAAATTACAGTATTTGGCTTAATTTGGAAATACAGGAAAAATACTGTAAATTTTATGTCCAATTTTCCAGGCCTATTATGACAAAATCTAAAAGTGAAGACTTTATTCGAAATTTAATGAGTAACAACATCATTATACACTACTATGAATTTTTCAATTATACCATTAAGTATACTAAAATATACAGGGAAAAATACTGTAAATTTTACAGGAAAATACTGGCAGCAATTCTGCCAACAAAAATATAGCTTTTAGGACAGGTTTTCATTCAAATTTACTGTATATTTTAGTTTGATGTAATACATTTTACAACAAAGTGTAAATTTTACAGTATATGCAATGTAAAAAATTGAGGATAGGCCTACTAAGTTAGCGTGTTCGTCAGTGCTTTTTTATTCTCCACACATTCACAATCTCTGTAATAACTCACCAAATATATGTTTTTAAGCGTTTTGATTACATTAATTTTTACAGTATACTGTAAATTTTACGGTAATTTGTTGCAGAATTGCTGCCAGGATTTTACTGTAAAATTTACAGTATTTTTTACAGTGTAGGCCTACATAGTATGCTAGGCCTACATAGTATGCTAGACCTACATAGTCTAGTAGGCCAGGTATGCTACTTGCTAGGCCTACATAGATAGTAGGCCAGGTATGCTAGGCCAACGAGGGAGCGATAATTTCCATTCATCACCCGATATAAGACCAGTCAATATTCGTTTATAGGCTACCGAATACATATTCTTTGTTCACTGATTGGTCAAAACTACATCCTGTGACATTTTATTTTCTATTATTTAGCGTCCCTAGCTTCCTACTCCTAGTTAGGCATGGTAGTGATAGGCCTACCCAAGGCCAAGACCAGACCTAGCTATGCCTAGGCTTGCGGTAATTGAGAACTGACACGAAAAAGTAATACCAAAAATCATCTTGTCCTGAGTGGAAGTTGAAGAGAAGGAACCAGTTCCAAATCAAAATAATATTATCAAAAAAGTACTGTAAGCTTCCAACTGATGAGCTCCATCATAGAACTTAAGTCTTATCACTCGCTCATCCAGTGACAGTGTTTCGTTGCTCATATCCTTCACATTACCTGCATCCAGCATTGAGCCTGCATACATCTGCCTTTTTGTATTTCTATTTTTTTTCTTGTTCATCTCCTATAAGCTCACGTCTGCTAACAATTGGTCATTGGATAGATTAGCAATTAAAACAAATTTGTGTTAATAATATTCAGCATAGTTGATTTCAAGGGGTTGACCATATCATGAAGTGTCCAAGGGAGATTATAACAGCGCATTTTGACCCACCCTACATTTCTGTTTGCACTTAATTATACTTGTATTGATACAAAATGAAATTAAAGATTGATACTTTTACACAACATGAATTGAATGGAATGCTATGTTAGCTCAAAAATTTTCTTTAAGTGAAAAATGCATTCATTAAATTCAATTACTTTTTTTGCCACCCTGTATCGCAAAACCATGCCTATTCTAATGTTGCTACAAATAAACGATTGCCTGAAGGGATGTATTCAGTACAGCATTCCAAATAAATTGAATATTTTTTTTTGTTTTCAAATGCCGAAAATAATGCAGTGTTACAAAAGGAAAATGTTATTTTTTATGTCTTTTTTGTCGTACCCCTGTATTATTGTTTAGTACACCTGGGATATCCTTAAAACTTGCAGATTTACATCCTGATAATAGCTCTTCATAAAAATTATAAATTTGTAGAATTTGGATCACAGCTTTTGAGCTATAGTGAGAAATAGGGTCACAATGCAGTCGATTTTCGCTTTTGAGTCCTTCAATTAGCGCAACCGACGTTCGTAACAACAACGTCTAGAGTGTTGGATTGATTTTGCAGGGCAGTAAATATAATTACTTAGACAATTATTTTACTGGTGAAATTCAAAGGTGTTCATGACGATAATTTAAATTAAAACTCAACCCCGATCTACTATACAGCGGTATACCGTGACGGCTAATGTTTTGCCTGCGAGCAGAACTTCCGGGTCACAGTGACCGGACTCGGAAAAGTTTGAAACAATGGGAACTGTCTATAAGTATCCTAACTTACCCTACGAGGTTTTAAAAGACAAAAAGCAACCGAATAAGGACAAAATCCGGGATGTTTATCGTGTATTTTACCCATAAGACGATCTTCCAACCATTGTGACACCCCAAACGTTCCATTTAGCATGGAGAGGAGGCAACTTACCAAGGAAATATCAATAGATTTATTGGATTGAAAAAAAAAAGGCCACCACACAAATAATTACGTTAACCTATCCATTGTACGAGATATTAACATCCCATGTTAACATCAGTCTGTCCCTGATTACATTTACTCACCCCACTGCTGATTCATGATAAGAAAGTAAATAAAAAATAATTTGTGGCATCTGCAATGATGGTAAATAGCCACACTCCATTGATTTTATTACAAGAATTATATCTTGTGATTCCCATCACTTGCCGATGTCACGGTTACGATTTTCAAGCTTTTCATTTAACTAATACGCAAATGATTCGATTCCCGGCTCTTTTTAAAATTGAACATTAAAATAGCGGCTTCATGAATTCAAAAGGTATAGTCCGAAAATTGGTCGGTTGGTAAAGGGGTTTGCAGAGGGCAGTTATACTTACTACAGGACAGTTAGACCTGTTCAGATTATAAATGACCGAAGGTTGGACATAAGTGATATCTTTGGACACCTGGCAAATATATACCAGAAGACAGTACATCTTTACTTTTGATCATCATCCCTGCCCATCCAAGCACCAAAGATCGCTCTTCAGAAAACGTACTATAGTCATTACTGTCCGTACGGATACTTACTACAAGACGTAATCGACTTCGGAACACTGATGTTCCCTTCCTTTTCTGTTAATTTTTAGTTGTAAAAAATACTTATGAAAATTGTACAGACATGCCCTTCACTTTAAAACTATTCCTGAAAAATTTGAATATTTTGGTCCTTTTTGGTGGATTGCTGAGGGGTCTTTTAATGAAATTAGTGCAAACATGGACATAGTGCAAATTAGTTCAATTTTATCAATTACAATACATGCTTAAAGAAACGGGGTCATACCATGTTTCCTAAGTCTCTCTTAGCTGGGAGAAGAAAGGAAATTGAATTTGAAGACAATGTGGCCACTGCATAAGTGAATATGACATATGCCAGACGTTTTTTCTCGAAAAACAATGCCGGGAGTGCATGGTTTTAGAAGCTACAGTACAAAGATTCCCTGAATCGTGAACATGCATGCATACGTACCATTTGCTGGCGTTTTTATGTTCCAATATTTTTGAAAAAATTAAAAAAAAAAATCCTTTTGTATTTTTTTTGGGGGGGGGGGTGATTTACTTATGTCTTTATTTGGAATTTAAGAAAATGAATCTCTATGTTTTAATTTTTATTTAAACTAATTTTTTCCCGTTTTCTTTCTGAACATGAATTTGCCATCAAGATTTTGAATTAGCAAGTCAATGTTGCCTAGAAACCATCAAAAAATTTCGTGCAGACTCTTATGCAAGGTCATATAGTAGAGGCCATATGCGATTCAACCTTGAAAAAATTCTAATAAAAGGACTTTTTGTATATTCTTGAAGGGCTATATGTGAATTATTATGAAAAAAATTGTCCGGCCTTCTGGCAGCTGCGTTGGTCAGATAATCAAGGTCAAAGGTCAATGACCTTTATAAGGCATATCATGGATCATAACTCCTCAACCATTTGGTCTAAAAGCATAAATGAGGTGTCTATACCAAGGTTTTGGGGGTCAACAAACACAATTAGCATATAGGAAAAACGATCAAGTGCACCCTTCTTGATTTTCAAATAGTAATGCACTTCCTGCAATGAAATTGTACTTCACAAACTTCGCCCCCCACTCACCAGTTTAAAGGTGTTGGTTAAGACCTACCTAGATTTCTTAGTTACAAAGCCTCTGACGCCTTTGATTTTGGGACAGGGGACCCTGGTATGAGTCTCCTCTTTCCATTGAATATCAAAAAGCATTCCAATAGTCCTCCAATTGACTTCCATAGTAATGTTTTAATGAAGTAATAATGAGGGAAACTTGATTCTCATTGTTGCTAAAATAAGCAATTTTCTATTTTGAGTTAAATACAGGAAGGGTGATTTTGTTAGTTTTTTTGGTGATTTGAATGGAAATTAAGTTTTGTCACATACACGGAGGTAGTAATGCAATCAGCATATATATTTTTGATAGAAGTGAAAAAGAAAAATTATTATCAGATGGCAACCATCCCCTCCTCCAAAACGATTCCTTGTCTACCACTACCCAAGGTAAGGTGGCGTGACAGATTATTTTGCGCTAAAACTGAAAGCAAAATGATGGTCCAAAGATTAGATGCAGCCATTAGGTTTCAAATTTTTATGTGTTTTTAGGCTGGCCGATGAAAAACCTTGTTGGCATTGGGTAAACACCCCACCTTCCTCCACCAGTAAAGACGAGGTTACCTCAGACCTTCAATGGTGGACTTATATATAGGCAAGATGTCTCCATTCAGCCTACCTGTGACTATCAACACGCTGACAATGGATGCGTTTAAAACGCTCTGACACGGTTGCTTTAATTGGGAGGTGGGATGCTACCATCCTATCTCTTCGTGGGGCAGGCGCGCAACCGACCAGCCTCCGTGGCTCGTCACCTCATAAACGTCCGCGAGTTGTTCGCCGTCTTCTGGCATAGCGGCACTGGCTCCCCGTGGTCTGGGGGAAGGTAATTGTTTCCACTGGGACATATGACGGTGGTGACATCAATTTTATAAACAAGGGAGGGGTGTAATCAGTCCCCAGCCTATGCAGGGAGATTCTTCGGCTATTCGGGTGGTGCCGAGATTGGACAAAATCGGGCTGGATCGCCTCCCGTTTTTTTCGGGAGTGGACAATCGTTTGCGGACAGTCTCCCCCAGGAGGGTCCCCTACTACCCAGACACAGCCAAAGTCCAGAGGCCGGCGGTGGAAGTTGCAGCTCTACTTCGTACTTCCGCATTTGCCGCACAATCTTCTAGATGGTGGACCGTCCACACACGTAGATCTGTTCGCCTCAGTCATGAATCGCGATTGGTGGCATATTAGGGGCCTACTCTTGGAACCCGGATCCCTGGGCAGTCAAACAGGACGCCATGGCAGCGTACCGGTCAGGATTGATAGCCTTTATGCTTTGATCGTGCTTCTCCAGGTTGCCATGTTCCCTACCCCCCAAAATTTCCGAGTGGCTCTGTCCTGAGACTGCCTGGTCCTGGTAGCCCATTTGCCACGGCAGCTGTGGTTTCCAGGCCCGCTAGATCGGCTTGTAGGGAACAGCTCCATCTTCCAAAGGGAGTTGGCCTGGTAAGAGGTCCTCCAGGCGACTCGTTCGTCCCAGACTGTACCATACCCATAGCTCCGAACCTGTCGGTGTATTTCTGTAGACTGTAAACTGAGTGTACTTTCTGAACAAGGCTGCACCATGCTCACTGTTCAGGCAAATCCACTAGAGCATCATAGAATTACCATACATGGTGTGCCGATGGAGAGTTTGATCGATGCAATTTTCTGGATAGACCGGGTTGGCAATTCCTCAAAGAGGTCTTTCAGGAGTGGGATTAACTTAGGGTCCTGACTGTCCGAGGTTTCTTATTTACCGAACAGCCACAGGACAGACCCGTAAGGCTCGGTGATGGCATGCCTGTTTAAGTCCCTACTTGTCCAATCTGGTGAAGGTAAAGTTTTACTGATCGTCCTCCCGGTTCGTAGCTGTGGTTCCGGAAGTGGGATTTGCGCATTGGTCCTTGCAATTCTTGGTGTCGAAACAGTTTAAAAAACCCACTGAAAGCTTAGTCTTCGAACTTCCTATTGGCTGTGGCTTGTGGCTTTTGGCCATAGGGGTTCGATATACAATGCCCTGAGCACATGAAGCGCAAGGTGTCTATTCTTCCACATGCATGCTTTTTGGCCAAGAATCAGACTCTTTCTTTTCCCCGAAACCGTGTTTCTACCACGTCCCACCATAGTTGCAGACCGTGGTTGCAGACAGCTCAGAGAAGGCTGCAGCATTCACTCTAAATGAGAGTTAATGATATGGCTAACAGTTAACACTTCAACGTGTTAAAACAAAACCTCACTTGACCTCTTTGACTAGGTTAAAGTCGCATAGGGGTCAATACAATATGAATTGACACTGTCTTAGTCAAAGATGCATGAGACCAAGTTTGGTCAAAATACAGAAAAATGTGAGTGCTAGAGAAAAAGACATATGACGTAATAGCTTTGATAAACTAAAACAACGTTTTAATTGTCAAATTAACATGTTACAGTGATAAATTATAACACTCATGGGTTGATTATTGAACACTGCAACATGTTTTGTCCAAATTGAATTTGTTCACTGTGGCGTCTCCTATGGAAATGGTAAG
>JAMKCH010018750.1:0-21816 GCA_023653785.1 Ophioderma brevispina
GACATTTACTTCGCATTTCCCAAGAAAAATCGATGACCGTGTAGGAATTGTTTTTGTCTAAAATGGTTCCTTTTATACCACCCGAAACCGTTCAACAGAAAAACTTCTAACCGGTCACATATTTTTGTTTTAAAACCTTATAATTAAACCCGAATATCAAATTTCCACAGACGCCTACTAAAGTCTGTTGTAGAGACTCTTATTTGAACAATGACACTCATAACAATAGCTCAGCGGGATGTTGTCGGCTGCTGTGACCGTTACCTGGGTGTTTATACAGACTGTCCCAAAAAAACTATATACAATCAAAGATTAATTTTTTTGGCAAACAATTTAAGTTCATCTCAACTGGAGGTTTACTGATTCTACTGAAAATTAGTCAAATTTTCTCAATTGGAAGCCAAATTTTTCTACAAATTGTTGGAATATTAGTCAAAATGTCAAAATTTTGAGGAAAAAGGGCACCCAAAATTGGTATCTCTGGTATAGCTATGGGTCTTTTTTTGCAAAAAAATGGTATAGCAATAGAATATTAGTCAGATTTCCTCAATCTGAAGTCAAAAATTGTCTTATTTTGCTTAAAATGTCACAATTTTGAGGGAAGAGGGCACTCAAAATTTGCATCTCTGGTATAGCTATGGGTCTCTTTTTTGGCAAAAATGGTATAGCTATGGGTTCCCCCCCCCCACGTGACTGACACTAAGATAACTAGTATAATACTTTTGTGCAAAAAAGTGCAAATCGTGGTTATTTCACGGTAATAACGACGATTCGTTCCATGAATTGGTATAGAATACATCGATCATTTCCTCTTGCACATTTTTATAAAACAACTTGATTTACTTAATACTTACCCATGGGTATTAATAGCAAGAAAATAATGGGGTTGTGTAGGGTTCATTCTACATTCAAGCAGAGTGTTTACAGGTGACTGCATTGTGCAAAAACACGAGGCCTAATTTTTGCTTTGGACAGGACTGGGATATGCATAAAGGCAATTTTATGCATATTATTATCTCTAATTAGGTTATTTGCATATAACAAGAAAACGAAAGGTCAAATAACAAAACAAATATCATATACAATGTTCTTTGTGAAATTTGCCACATTTTGGTACCAAGGTCGATATACTTTGGACGATGTATGACCATTTTGACCTTTGACCTTGCGTCAAGGTCACTAAAGGTCAACGAAAAAAATGGCAACATAATTTTTCTGAATAGTCAGACCCAGTAGTATACGTTTATAGTTGTTGCCAACAATTAACATGAACTTCACCAAATTTTACATAGGCCCCTCCACTATTAGGGGTGTTCCAGCTTTCAAGAGATTTTTAGTTGGTGTAATTTGGGGGTCTGGTTCAGGAGTTGTGGCTAATTATCTGAGACAGTTGAAAAACCTGTTGGGCCAGTTTCGGCTATCCTGATATCAACAAAATTGGCATTGAAACTCACCTTCAAGACATTCTTTACTGACATTACAATAAAAAGTAGGTATAACGTGCTGCTTCTTGTGATATAACATAATTTATAACTTTTTAATGTCGCAATTTCTAATAAATACATGTAGCATTGTGAAATTCAATTCCAAACAGTCTTGTTGTCTCAGCTTTACTCCAGGTTTCAGCAGAAGGTAGAACCATAAAAACACCCTTGTTGAAAGTAAACTGAGACCTTTGAACACACCATCCTTTCCTTTATTGCTCTTTGTTGAACACTGCTTTCTTCATCATATTCCTCCCTGGCATCTTGGAGGCAGTGAGGAATAGGGAAAGGGTAAATTGTCCCTCCACATTAGAGCGTTGTACACACATTTGTCCCTCAACAGACTCGTAGACTGTTACATTAGTTTCAGCAGTCGAATTCCCCAAATTTCCAAGAATTTCATGATTATTGTTCCCCTAAGAGTGAGTCCCTCATTTCACCCACAACATAAAAGTTATGGTACTTTCAATGGGAAACTAATATATTGATAGTTCAATGCATGATAGAATATTCACTCTGATCTGTACCAATATTCTTTTGTTGAAAAAGGGTTTGTTTTAATCCCACAATGATGCTACACGCCCTATCCCTTTAGTTTCTTGAACCTTCAGGTGGAGAAACTGGACCAAGTGGTAGTTTAATCCTTTGTGTTCAAACTGACAATATCTTCGCTTAGGGTCCATCAAATTGGATGGAATTTATTAAAGCGAGGATTTAGCCTTAGGATCTTATCTACAAATAAAGTCAAAATATCTGGAAAAAGGACACAGTTTATATTTTGATAATTTTGTTTGATTGAATCGTTTTTATTGGGGACAGTCTGTTATCTCAAACAACCTCACTGGAACAACCATTTTAAACATCATAACCCGGGAGCTAACAGACATTTGTAAAACATTCAAGAGTCACAAAAGGTTTGAGGATTAAATATGTGGACAGACTGACCAGGGACCCTGAAACGCGATTCTTAAGTGCAACAAATGGTGCCTAAGGAAGAGGGGGTCAAGAAAAGTTTGTGCAGGGTCAAAAAAGTTTGATCCAATCATGTTGAAAAAGATACCATGTTATTTGTCTCTAAACCACAAGGATCAGGAAAGGTATAGTTTTGTTACTATCTACAACGTTAAAGTTTGAGAGGTATAGGCTAAAAACAGCAAAATCAATAAAAAGGGTCAATTTTGGTGTGACAGAGGTCAACTTTTAAAGTTGATCCGATTTAGATAACAAATGGTTTTTGCAAATTATTGATGGAGAGTTCCATAGGATTAAAAATAAGGAATATCGTTTTGTCCATTTTTCACCATGTTACAGTTTTACCCCATAATCCGGAAACTATAAGCCCATAGATAGTGTAAAATTTATTACCACCGCATGATTTATTCTGAACATTAATCATTGCTATTTCATTGGCTGATACTATTACTGCGAAATATTTCCCTAGGGAAATAATTTGAACTGTTTCCCTACAACATCGTCCCCAGCGGCGTCACAGGGAGGTGTATTGTAATAAAACAACATTACTACCTCGGTTTAATATCAGAAATAGGGCCACCACTGTTTCCCTTGGTAATGGTTAGGGAAAGGCAAAATGCTATTCGCCGGACGAGTCTGGCGAATACTGTTGTGAAATCTATTTTACCGGACAAATACTGGACTAGTATATTTTCGTACTATAAAATATATATACATATACATTTATTTGAAAAAGGCCATGTCATGGTTGGATTCGAACCTGTGATACAATGCATTATAAACAACAAAAAAAATTCGGATGCTCTTATCCAACACACTAGCGAGGAGGATGTGGGTGGTGATTGATTTAATCATACCTATAAGCTTTACGGAATAAACCGATAATACTATTGTGATATGATAGATATATACTCTATAAATAGCGCCCGCATAAATTTGTCCAGTAAATAGATTTAACAACAGTAATTCGCCGGACTTAGTCTGGCGAATAGTCATTTCTACGGGAAAATAGTTGTGCCTATTTCCTTAAACATGTAGTATTTGTTTTATACTATACCTTTTTGTATTCCGTGTAACCAGAAAACACCATGATGTGCTTTTTAAACACATCGGAACATTTAATTTTTGACCCCTGTATGACCTTAAACCCAAGCTGGGGGGCATTGAGGTGGGTTGCCAAGTGCTTCCATCAATTTTATGGATTATAAAATGCCTGAAGTTCTTGTGTGCAAAAATTCACAATTTTATCGGAAGCTCACACTCTTTCACTACAGTCCCCTGATAAATAAGAAAAAGACTACTACGAGCGGGAGTTTCCGTAGTCTGACTATATGTCACCCACTTATGAATTCGGAAGGGTTTTCGAATTCAGTAAAAAAGTGTGTCAGACCGGGTAAGGTTACGAAACTCCCCGCTACAAGCTGCTTCTACAAGCAATCAGGAAAACCAAGGGAGTTAATGAAGCCACCAGGAGTGTTATACCGACAAGACAAGACATGTGTTAGTCACTTTATGAGTCAAATAACATAATAGCAAACGTCATATTTTTAAAGCCAAGACTATGCAATAGAGATAAATTTTATTTTACAATTATTGACAGTGCTAACCGCTTACACGCAGTAGCTATGGAAAACTGGTAAAACTCAGAGCAGTGGTTTTTCACATTTAAATATCTCACAGACGAAATGCAATAATTATCATCCAAATACAGACTAATTCACCCAAATATTACCATTTGTTATTTTTAAATTATGTTGACCAGGGGGGAATGTTTTAGATGAAACGCAAAGTGCATCGAAAAGCAAACACAAGACGATCTGTGTCAGCGCGGGCCCGCGATTTGATATTTTAGACCAAAGTTCGTTAAATTTTGCTGTCCACTATGAGTCAAACAGTGTTAGTTGCACCCAAGCAGTTCATTTTAGACTTATGTTCAGCCTAGCTAGCCTAAAGCCGCAAGGTGCCAATAAAGCGCAATGTCCCTATAAAGCAGGGCAGGCGTGATCTTACCCCATAAAATCGTAACACTATTTTTTTATGTTTATTTGTAAACGCCCCAAATTTTCAAAAATTTGAGATTTGCACATTTGTGTTGCTATTAAATTGTTCTAGAACTGCGAAAAAGACAATGGCTAAAATGCCGTTATATTGTTCATGAAATATTCGATTTGTAATTAAATAGGGGATCCGATGACCCAATTTAATTCTATGCATTGTGGATCGTGACAGAATGGCCTTCACTCGCAAACCCCAAATGTAGAGTTTTGCGGCGATATTTCCGGCGTTTGATAAAAACACGGAATCGCTTAAATCGCTTACTTCGCTAATTCTCCCTAAACTCTCCATTTATGGAATTGCCTCACTGGCGCGAAAAGTAAAAATAATCTCCGATACACGCCAGGATCCCTTTGTGGTGCTGAATATGAAGATTGCACAGATTTACAATGGCGGAAATTTGTATTTTTCCCATTGATTATAAAGTGAGTTAGTAATAATCTACTAAAATCACAAAAGGAAACGATAGGCAGTGAGGCTGTGAGCTCAGGCCCATTTAATGAGACCGAGTATCTAAAAGTCGTTATGACTGAGTCTGATACCTCAAGTCTCAAGGCTCGTCTTCACCAATTTCCACTCAGTTGAAAAATTTGTTGGCCACCCGTGACGCGTCATTTGAACCCCTAACTCAATGACAGGAATAAGTTGTTACGGACTAAAAGAGGAATAAAAGCCAAGTAGCCTACAGTAAGTAGCCTATATGATGGAATGGATGTTGGTTTTTTTTTTTTTTTTAAGGTTTTGCACAAGAGCAATTTTCACCCCATAACAGACTGTCCCGAAAAAAAAGGAAAAAAAAAAAAAATGTGGAAAATTCTGAATTTTTTTTTTGCAATATTGTAAAGCTTTCCATCAAAAAAAGATCCATTATGAAAGGATATTAAGTTGAGAAATGTTCTTTGGTACAAAAATTGTTCAAATTTCTAATTTCGTAGTTTCGTTTATTATAGGAGCAAATACAAAAAATTCAAGGCCTATGTTTGATGAAATATAAGCAAATCAAAATCGCATTTTTTTATCTCTAGGCAAGAACTCTATTGAGTGTCTAATATAAAATTACTATTATGACAAAATATTTTGGGGCCTCAAAATCTCTCGTTGCCCTTTAACGTCGAACTATGACATCACTGGTGTAGGGGGGGCCAAAACACGACATTGCTAATTTGCATGTTACTATGCATATGTAATTTGGCCTTGCCTTTTCACCCGGCATCTTGACATAAGGACGGTATGAACACTTAACCAGCTTTCCGCCCCCTCATCTGCCAAAATTGGACCTCCAATTACCCGCGGTAATATGCCCACACTACGTATCTCACACCGCCCATCATCCGCCATTCATAAAACTTTTATGTGCTAGAGACTAATCAGGCTAATAAATGAGATGACCCCGTGCAGGCTGGACCGAGAACTAATGATTGCATATTCTGCCACAGAAGTGAAAGTTAGGAGAAGTCGTTGTTTTGATCAATCAGTCACGACATTTTTGGCTCATAGGCGTAAGTTCCCAAAATGCAACCATAATTTTTGGGACAAACACACAAAAATTTTGAATTGAAAGATCTTTTGGTTTTTAGTCAATTGTTTGGTTCTCCAATTCAACTAAATATTCTGTGATAATAAATCCACACAGGAAATTAGCGCAGTAGGCGATTGGCGCATTCTGTGTTTTACAAACGCCGCGATTCTTTAACCCTTTTTGAAAGTGAGAACTACATTAAGTATTCCTTTAAAAAGGAAAGGGCGTGTCAAGGGGAAATATCCATGTAAAAGGCATGGAATGGATTAGCTAGATGACATTTTGTGGGATTGTTTGGCAAGTTTGACTTATGTGATTTTTTGGACAACTTAGCCAGGCATATGAACTTAAATATTTAACACAGAGTGACATCGGGGTTCATATCCCTCTTAACATTACGAATTTTTAAATGAAAAAATGCGACCAATCCAAAATGCAACATACTACACCTGATTCGGTAAAAACAATCAACTCTATACTTACCCATCACAATTACCTGCAGACCTACCAGCAGAACTGGAATAAACAATCCGGATATTTTTGCATGCCGACGGACGTAACGGTAAAATTACAGGATTCGACACACGTAACAACGTGATCACTAACATTTTTTTACATTATAAAGCCCTTTTAAAAAAATCTAAGGAGCTCTTCCCCAAAATGTAAAGCTCACCACGTTCAGCAACAGTGTCACCTACTGACTTCATACTATTTTCTTAAATTTTACGTCTGTCACTCAAAGACTTTTTTTCAATTTTTTTTTCAATCATTTTCAAAAATGTTCACCCACGCCATTGCACTATTTCAATTCATATACAAACTTAGAGCATTCGTTACTTCATGACATATTACATGCTATTCCACCGTATTTATTCGTAAATATCACATTTTATTAAGTGTGCAATTGCAATCTATCTATACTACTAAAAAATGAGATCTGAGATCAAAGGTCACACGCATAGGTAAAAGGTCACACACGGGGAAATGCACTAGTACTACTAATTAATGAGATCTGTCTGTCCGACTATGCGTTTTGACACCCTTTGACCTATGGAGCTGATGTTTGGCATGCAGGTAGAAAACAACAGCCTAAGGTTTATTATCAGGATTTCATGGTGACCAAAAAAAATCATAAGTCATCTAGAGGTCAAATTGCGTAAAAATGCCGTATAACCACAAAATTTGGCCAAAAAGGACCGCTAACCTGAGCAAAGAACAAGACTGAGGTCAAAGGTCACACACATGACAAACGTCGCTTTCAATTTGGCAAGAATTATTATTATTATTATTATTACATGCAGCCAAAAATTTAAGAACCTCATTATTAAAGGTGGTCAAATCAAAATCCAGCCATTCATGTTTCCTCGAGGCCTCCCTTACATAAAAGCAATTAAATCAATCCAACCTTTGGATAGTGAAAGATTTCGAAAACGTTTTTATTCTAAACATCAAATGAAAAAGTGATTTTGTAATCCCCATAGAGTACTGTGTAAAATTAATTATGGTCGACCAAAATGTAGCATATTTTCGCTCATAACATCCAAACCAAACCAAGATTTCACAGGGTAAATGAGAAAAATAGTCGTTTTCTTCTGATAACAAAATTTTGACCACTTTTGGTAAAATCTGGGGTCTTGGGGACGAGGCTTTAACGGCGGAGCTGGGAAACGCCAAATTTATGCCCGTCCATGCGTGATGAAATAATGCCACCTCACGAAAATTACCTCCTAACTTGTCTGTGGATGGAGCGTAGACACGTACATGGCGCAATTTCCCGGCTATTTTATATCGGGAAGACGTTTCTAGGAGCTGTTGAATCGTTTTCGGTATTCCACATGGCACCACGCCCCCCCCCCTTTAGAAAACAACTTCCCCATACGATTTTCCAATAATTTTCGCACACATGGCCATCCAAGACATTATTACTGAGAGAAAATTTGAAAAAAAATATTGTTCGGGTCTGAAATAAGGGGCGAAACATAAATTTCCTTGCGCGAATAAAAGCGACCATTTCTCGCACATTGTGCACTAAAAATTTAAAGCTAGTTTTGAATTAAGAATAGACCAAAATGATTGTGTAGAACCTCAAAAATGGGGTTTTAATAATAATAATAAAATGCATTTATATGGCGCTCTAAAGAGAACACAGCGCCTTACAACAACTACTTAAAATACGAAATTGATAATACAACATAATAAGGACAACAAGTAACAAATCCAAAGTTTACAAATTTCTGCACATATTCAGGAAATAAGTATGCTTTCAGGAGCCGTTTAAAGACACTAGTGGAAGGTGTCTCTCTATTATTAACAGGAAGCTTGTTCCACAACCTAGAATCTATTACGTTGAATGATCGGTCGCCAAATCTATGCTTGGTACGAGGGATAACAAGCCATGTAACATCAAAAGACGACCGTAGCCTTCGTCTTGTACCATCGGAATTACTACCCAACACATTGTACAAAAATAATTAAGACCATCAGTAAGGTATGATGGAGCCTGTCCATGAAGAGACTTATACACATAAAGAAGGATTTTGTATCTGATACGTTCCTTAATAGGCAACCAATGAAGAGTGATCAAAAGTTTCGACGAGCTCTGGTCACGACCACATCATGCGAACACCAGGCGCGCAGCTTTATTTTGCAAGCGCCGGAGCCTTTTGAGATCTATTTCAGTGTCACCATATACTAGTAGTAATGAATTGGCATAGTAAATGAGAGACAAGACCAAAGATCGTACAGCATGGTTGCAAGCATCAAAAGTGATAAACCTACGTATACGCCATAAATTACGAATATGGTAATTTACACTCTTACAGAATAGCTCCAATGTGATTGGACATAATCGTGGTGGAATCAAACATACCCCAAGGTTCTTTTAACACACAGAGATACAGGAACAGAGGTGTCACTCAGATCTAATCGTATTGGAGGCAGATTTTTCAAAACATAGGGCGTAGCAAAGACAATAAATTCTGTCTTTTCTTGATTCATCTGCAACATGTTATTTGACATCCAGGTGTTTATATGAAATACACAGCTTGAAAGTTTCTGAAGAGTATGCTCACAATCATCTGGAATTTTTGGATTAAACTCACAGAAAAGCTGAGTATCATCAGCATACGAGTGAAAGTTAAAATCACGATTCCTAATAATGTCAACGACTGGGTGAGTATACATTATGAAACCTTGCGGGCCTACAATGAAGCCCTGAGGAACAAAGAAGTTGAAAATATGCTGCTTGGACATTTCATGGTTAACCATCACTCGGGTACTCCTGTCAGGTAGATATGATCTAAACGAGGCAAGAGTATACCAAAACTGGTTTTAAGCCTTTTAAATCAAAATATCATGGTTCAATGGTTATCGAACGCAAGCACTCAAGTAATACTAGCAAGACAGCTAGGCTTGAAGGATGTAATTTCTAACCTGGAGAAGGGCTGTCTCAGTAGAATGGTGAGGGGTGTTTATACCCGAATGGTGAGCTGTGTATGTATATTGCAATGGCTCGCCAAGATCATGATAGTCAACATACTGTATTACCTGATGTGATGCTGCCTTCTCAATCATAGGCATTTCAAGTTATGTTTAATAAGCCAGGAGGGAAGTGTGTCCATGTAATACAAGCCTTGTGACATTTGGCCAATTATTTCAGCAACTTAAGAGTCAGAGAGCGCTTTAAACCCTGGCATATAGCAAATCCTATCTGCCTGGAGAGATTCAGCATTGACAGTCATATTGTCCCTAATCTTTTCAACCGTATCAACAACAAGTAAGAAAGTCATTGGCAAGATCAGCGTTAGAGTTAGCGCTAGGCAAAGCCCTAGAAGATTAATTAAAGACTTTTTAGTGTTATGAAAATGTCCTTAGTACTACAACAAAGAAATTTGTCAGTAAAAAGTAATGTTTAACATCGACAATGAGTTTACTGAGTTTGTCTTTCTGAACAATAAGCGAATTGTAGTCTCCATCAGAGCTTGATTTGCGCCATCTACGCTCAAGACCTCCGAACCCACCTCTCCTGGTGCATCTTACTATTATACCAAGGAAGGAGAGTCCTGATGGTATGCTCCTTAGTGACAATAGGGACAAGTTCATCCAGAACAGAAGATGTAAATGGTATCATAATAATCACAGAGTGTATCAGGATCACAATCAACTGGGACTGCTCAACGACGATCACTGAGGAGAGTATTAAATTGATCAATATCAAGATAACGAAAATCACGCGAGGTTTTTACAACCTTCATAGGAGATGGTTTAAAGAGACACTGGCACATTTGAAAAATAGTGCGCCCTCAAGATTTTTCAAAATCGATATTTTTTTATATATTTTTTATATACAAAAGCCCTCACCCGAAATAATTAAGACCAAATCAGCTTCATTATGGGTAAACGGAACGATTTTGTAATTTAGCGTCGCCGGCGCGAAATTCAGCAGACGACGAAAATGGCGTTTAACACAAGAACACGCACGTTTCCCACGCTATGCACACTGTTTGACCGGTCTATAACCTTTGTGGTTTTAATATCAGTGAGTACGAGTCAAAATATTCATGTAATATACACATTTGTTGATTAAAGTTATGGAAAACTTAAAAGTTAGCCTACAAATTACCTGGAAATCTTTATCTTCATATCAATGTCCCTATCTGTTTTGGGGTATGTTATTTCTATGTGTAAAATATATCTCTGTTCTTCCAATGGCCTAGACTATCATTTGAGAGCAAATTGAAGAAATTTCATATTTTGTGAAAATGTGCCAGTGCCGCTTTAACACACCTTACAGAGTACATGACAATGTGATGATTCGAATACCACATAGGATGGACCAAACAAATTATGAACAATATCATCATCAATCTAGTTATCCCTAAATCAAGGGTGTGGCCATGTTAATGTGTGGGTCCATAGACATATTGGCAAAAGCCATACATAGACAAAGTGGATAAGAAACGTTTAGAATCCCATTTAAATTGCTTTGTGAGACCTTTCCCGAACCAATGTATTTTACCTTTCATCTCTTCTGGGAAATCGATGCGGACTTATTTTAGGATATTTACATATTAGCAGATACTTAGTTATATAAAACATTAATTTTAACTGTCATTTGCATTTGAGAGTAGTATAGTATACATGCATAGGTAACCAATGGTCAAAGGTCACAAATAAGTGGACCCATTGTTAGGTTGACAATGTTCAAATATTAGGGGTTTTTTGCTACTTTTTCCATTTAGATGTAACAGAAACAGAAAATAAATGTTGACATTTTTTAAAAATCGCATTTCAGGGGCCATCTTGGATTTCAAAATGACCGTTAAGGCCTTTAAAGCGTCTAGGAATGTAATTCCAGCATCTATACCTATGTTTTGAATGGTGTCGATCGCAATGCAACAACATTAGTTAGATCATGTGCTTGTAACGGCCATCTTGCAATTCAGAATTGTTTTGCCATGCCTGTCTCTGAAACTATATAGTTTAGGCTTGATTATAGTGCCTATACCCATGTTTTCATTGTCCTGCAATCCAATAGGAACATTGTTATCAACAACAGAGCATTGGGACGTAGCAGCCATTTTGAAATTTTGAAGAAAAAAAAATTGCCTAAAAATTGTATGCGAAACAAATAGAATTAAACTATTTACAGAGGGTTCTCCCTGTAAAAATGATAAGGTTATGTAAGTTTACGTCTGAAAATTATGTCTTTGAAGCTTTGATAAAAGAGTAAATTTAAGTAAGTGATATTATGTGTTCAAGTTGGCTAATGGAAAGTCATAGCTGATGTTTTTGCTGTGTAACAAGATGGCAACCACAATGGCCACCTTCAAAGACATAAACAAAACATATAAAAGGACATATATAACTGTAAGTTAGCATATCCAAAAAATTACGATTAGTGTAAAAAGTACAATATATGGCTCTAACATTACAAACTCATATTTGGCATTTTTGTTTGTAAAATATGCATAAGATTTAAGATGAGTCAATACATTACTACAGGTTTTCCTGGCCAATTTCACACTTTTCTCAAGCCCAAAAAAATTATTTGGCAATCAATTTCGCACGTTTTGGGTCTACCGGTCAAAATCCTAAGTACACTTTTTGTATTATGAGCGCGCTCAATTCCATTGTTCGTCAATCAATTTCCATTGTTACAGCACAACATTTAGCTTATGGTAATGCAAATTTGTCTTTAGCTTCAAATTTTGCCATTATGATTTATTAGAGAAGAAATCATTTTTTTTGCTATACGTTAAAAAGCAACGGTTGCGCAATAATGAAGGGTTGATTTTAAAAATTTCGGGGATTTTGTTTTCTATGGCGATGATGCCATTCATTTCGTATACATTTACGTTTAGACTACAATGATAAAATCGGCTTCTTTATATACTGACTATTTCTTTTATATTCTATATTCGGGCAACATGTCAAAACAAAATGTTCACAGGACAGGTGCTAAAAATGATGCCCAAGTGTTGTGGATACCGAGAACACAATTTTTAAAAGAACTCCGATTATTTATTCATATCGAATACATATCGGCCCAAGGGCAAATAGTGACATATTCGACATTTTGGACATTGGGGAGAAATTTCGGCTAAACGTTTGTTTTGTACTACTCTACAAATTCACCAAATTTCAAACCTCAAAAAGGTTTATGAAGATTTTAAAAACCTTAAAATTGTTCCACGTCTATGGAAGGCACACGTGTACACTTTCTTCTTTATTTCCTAGATAGGAAGCCTTATCTCCAATAACACTCCGTTAACTATGGAGGGATAACGCTTCGTTAACGGGAGGTAACCAAGCTGAACCAAAACGCGTAATATCTGGGGTCGTTAACAAGCTGACCCAAATAAAGGTCCTTATGCTTAAGTTATAACAAGGCTTATCTCGAGATAAGAAAGCTGAACCCCAATAACGCACATTATCTGGAGTTAACAAAACTGAACCCAAAATAACCAGTCTTATCTGGTGTGAACAGCTGCAAACCACAAAATAAACGGTTTCGTTATTTGGGGTTTTCAGCTTGTTATCTCCAGATAAGACCCGTTATTTGGGGTTCAGCTTTGCTAACGCCAGATAGGAGTGCATGTTAACTCAAGATAAGGACGGTTATTTATGGGTTCATCTTGTTATCTCTAGATATCTTTGTTACTCTCTCTATATAAGGCCGCGTTATTTTGGGTCAGCTTTGTTAACCCTAGATAAGGGCCGTTTTGGAGTTAAGCTTTGTTTCTCCATGATAATGCCGGGGGGCTTTTTGGGGTTCACTTTGCTAACTCTATAGATAAGGAGTGTTTGTTAAATCCAGATAAGGTGCGTTATGTGGGGTTCAGCTTTCGATCTGGAGATAATGGTGCCTTATCTTGAGATAAGAAGGTCTTATCCCATGGGATAGATATTTGTGGTGTGAAATATAGATAATTTAAGCTTGTTAACCCCCAGATAAGTGTCGTTATTTGGGGGTGGTTCAGCTCGTTATCTCGAGATAATCTTTGTTAACTTAAGAGAAGCGCGTTACAATTTGGGTGTCAGCTTTGTTAACTCTAGATAAGCGCGTTATTTTTGGGGGTTCAGCTTGTTATCTCAAGTTTAACGAAGCGGTTATCTCCAGTTAAGGAGTGTTATTTGGAGAAAGGTTCGTTTACTAGGGAGTAAGGAAAAGCGATACATTGTGCTTCCAAAGACTATTTGTCGACTATCACATCTCGCAGTCCATAGCGTATTGTATTTTGCATTTTGAAGTATTCGCCGTTTCACATAGTGACGTATTTGTTGAGCGTATTTTTGAATTCACTGTTGCAGTTGCTCTTTTGTCGTTTTCACATAGACCTATTTTGCACAAACCATGTCCTCAAACGACGTATTTGTTTTTACTCGTTGAAATTGCTATTTTGCCGTTTTCACATATTGACGTTTTTTATTAACATAATATTTTCGCATATCTAACTGGAAGTTGATTAGTTAAATATATTTGAAATATAACTTATTTTGGCAATTCCCACAGGTTTTTATTGAATCATATGTGTTTCATTAACAGTAGGCGCAAATTAAGGGAGTATGGGTCTGAAGCAGTGAACTTTGAAGTGATTTTTCTTAATTTCCTAAATAGTGGTATATACATAGTACATAGTATTGTAGCCCAGTCCAAAGTTTTAAAATTCATGTCAATTTTGGTCTCCTGGTTCCATGGAACCAACGTAGCCTCTGATTGACCAAGCACTAGAAGGGACGTAACTAAATAACTAAACAGGCTACTGGGAAAACTTGGGTGGCATGTGGACGGGGTTGATACTACGCATTGAACCATGAAGTCGGATTTTTGTATAACCGTTTCCATGCAACCGGCATCTACCATCACTCCATATTTTCATGACGTAATTTGAATTGGAATACAATTTTGAAAATCGGCTTCATGGTTCACTATCCCTCTATGTGCTAAAAATGTTGGTGCCAAATTTCATGTGCAGACTGTAGCGGTTCTCCTAGTTACGAAAACTCGGGTTCGTTTTCGTTTTGGGTTGTTTGGCGTATTTTTATAACAACAGTTAGAGACCTCGAACATTTAGCAAAATTGATGGCGCTTTTGATGTGAAATATGGATTTTTTTTTTAATTTCATTTTATACGAATTATCAGAGAAACATAATTATTATGAAGAACATCGAAATCGGTGCTCCATTGTCCTGTAATTAATTTTTTCAAATAATTTTTCTTAAATCAAATCGCAGGGTGAGAAAACAATAAAATACATAAAAATCACTTACCCAGTACAGTTAATTACTTTACTATATGTGACAAAATAATATGATTATTTTTTTACTTCGACTTAAGGCCAAAAACAATGCTTAAAAAATGGCGTGTAAATAATCTTTTTAAATATCTAAATTTAACCCATTTAAAATTTTTCACATGATAAGTATAGGAGACTAATGCGTTTTTTGCAAATTTCGCGTACACTGCTTCACTTATCAGCCATATCTCGGAACCGAATGTCCGAATGCGATCGAATAAAAGCATTTTGTAGATTACAAGCTACACCCTTAAGGCCCTTGCAATTACTCATTTTCGTAATTGCCCAATTTTTTACTACCACAGTCAGACCCCATACCCCCCCTTAAAATCTCAATTCATTTCAAAGCGGTTTTCTGGAAATGCGTAATTTTGCAAATACGTCACAGTATGTGGACACGGCCGACGATATTTTTTTGCGACTTCAAGATGTTCACTTTGCACTTTGGCAGGATGATTTATTTCGGATGGCAATCCTGGGATTTTGGGGCAAACTATACTTTTCTCTGGATTTCTCATGCTCCATATAACCAACAACTTAACGCCAATGTTGCAAGTGCATGCATTTTTGAAATTTGACCCCTGGTATCATGACCAATCGAAAAGTTCAATGACCTTTAATCACATCACATTTTCCCCACTTTATATGAGAACCGATCTCTAACTCCAAGATGGGCCGTCACATAGACCCTTGATTTGGTATACATCACATTTTTGAAAGGAAATGTCGAAGATTCTAAAACATGTTAGAATTTAGTGTGGGGGTGCATAGAATCCATGTACTTCTCGGCTAATTGGTTCACCCCGCCTGAATTGTGAGCAATTTACACAAAACAAAAAAAATATCCGATGTAGGTTTTCAATGGTCCAAAGCGTCTGCCATTCGCGCTTGCACTGTTTTCGCCATCTGCCTGGAGAACCTCGAATAACAACAATATGAATGCGAGTATTTTTATAACAGTTGGATTCTCTCTAAGCCTAATTACAGATAGCATATCTGTATTACAGATATCACATCTCTAAACCATATGAACAGACATTAAGGTAACTAAGTTTGAAATATTTTGGAAGGTGACGAAGCGTTCATTTTTCTTGTATCTAATTGTCTATTTTAAAGGTATAAATCTTTATTCACTCTATTCCTGTTAGGGTAAGCCGTGGGAACGAACATGTAACCCGACACATCCAGACCCCCCCCCCCTCGGGGAGTTCAGGACGGTAGGGTTACTCCAAATAATCATAATTGTGCATTATTAAAGTGTGAACTAATGTCCTTCGACCATATAGAACTCAGAAAACCAAAACCAAGATGGTGTAAATATATTAAATATAGAGGCCTACTCTCTAAGCTTCTCTACAACAAAAACCCTTTGACCTTGCAAGAGGTGGATGTATGTGCATATAGTACCGGTGAGACCTTTGACCACTACTTATGCTCCTGAAGCATAGTGTACACGGTGTCCAGAGCAGAGGCTTGTGTAGCAGTTTAACCTCATTATACAGTGGTCTGGGGTTTGGAACCCTCACTCCTGCTTCTTTTAAAACATCAAAGTTTTCATATATTTTTTTCAGGTTTAGAGGGAAAAAATCAAGTCCAGAAAAACCAATAGCTACATGCTACTCACCTTTGAGGTTAATGAGGAAAACCTGCTGCTGGAAGGTCGTTAAAATCTACCGTGTGCTTGTTATATAAGCTTATATGCACCTCCTCTATCAATGCCAGTTGTGAGGCTCACCTGCAAATGGCATGAATGGCGAACCATGCAAATGTGCAATTTCTTAAACAGATTTATTGACCCATAACAACATATACAACAGGTCATGGCAATTAGAGGTTTTAAAGATCTTTAACGATAGCCATATGGCTCCCTTCTTTAAATGGGAGCATCTACCAAAGCATATTTGCAGATTTTATAACGGTCAAAGAACTATTGCCCAGATTGGTACTTTACAATAATTTTTATATAATTTCTGGATGATGTACGAAACATATTACAGACATATGGTACAAAGTTTGAAAGATTTTAGAAGGCGGCCATATTAGCTCATATTGGCCACCAACTTGTTGGAAAAACAAATTACCAGATATAACCGACGTATAGTTCAGACCTCGAGAGGGGGGGGGTTCTTGATTTTGTCGGGTCCCATCTCATTTAAAAAATAGGGACTAGCTTACAATTCGGGAACTACCGCTAGGGGTATCAATCACAATAATCAAGTTTCTAGTCCGCTAATGTATCCCACTGTGTAATTTTTCCTGTAGTAGCGCAATGCCAGTTTTCTTGTATTTGTAAAGGTAAATCTTTTTTATTCACGTATTGAGTACAGGTCTCTCAGGGGTATAATTGCACTGCTTATTGGTCTGTGTATTAGGGTATTTTTTCACTGAAAACTAGTAAATTTGATTCAGAGATTGGTCCCGTTAGGGGTATGTTTTACTGAAAATTTATCCCATTAGGGGTCACTTTCATAACCTTGGATAGAACATGAATACCCTACCACATCTCATTCAGCCCCCCCCCCCCCCGCCAATCATGTGAATTTTTTTAAGGTGTAATGTAAGTAATGAGAAAATAGTTATTATAGAAAGGTTATTCTGCCTTTCTTTGTTTCTTCGTATATCAATCAGAAAAAAAAAAGGGAGAATTCATAAAAGAGAAGTAAGTATTATTGCCCAAGGGGTAAGGCCCATTCAAAACCAGTCGTCCGTCTGGGCGCTGACATGTTGAATATGTCATTCGATACAAACAATCCGGCAAAATATCAGTTGTTGGATGTTGGGCGCTATAGGGTGGTTAAATTTTGTCCTACCCATGGCCACACAACGAATGAAAGACACGCAGCGTCTTGATTTAAATAACCGCCTCAATGAATACATCTTTTCACCTAGCGCGCATGCATTAGGGGAAAAAGAGTATCTGAGCCCAATGATCCAGGTGCACTATTATTATCACAGGCCACTTCTAACACATACATCAATTTGTATCACTACCGATTAGTGGTATATGCAAAGCGCACCACATATGTGGTGAAGAAGCGGAGGCAGCCCATTGCTTTCTATTGTTGGTACTCGTATGTTTTCTTTGTGTCGGCAAAACTGCGAGACGATGAATTTTCTAAAGATGAGCTTATGCTTTACCTCTCTATCTATTGAACCTTCTTTGTTATTGCTTAAATACGGTTGACTAAGTTCTCGTGCATTCGAAGACTCTTTATTTCTGTTCAAAGAGAGTATTATTTAAACATAGGGATAAGATTTTTTATGTCCATAAAAGCATGTGTAATTTGAGTGAAAAGTAATGATTTACTTTCGGAAGTGTTTTAGATTGTACCATCATTTACAATGGTTTAAAACACAGCAAATAACAAGCTGCATACAATCGGTATCCCCATTCGAAGGGATAAGACAAAACCCCGGTGTTGTGAAAAGCAGAATATTCCGTGGGAGCCATAGTCCGTGGCTCCATAGACGATAACGAATAAAGCGTGAAACTAATGTTGCGTAAATAGTCAACTGATCGATTGCCCTATTGTTCACTATTGTTCCCGGATTATGAGTAGGCCGGACAATGGTTACTTCTACACCGGTGGGTAAAAGTATTGATATATTATTAACATGACATACACTTCTCGTGGCTAGCGTCGTTTGTTGTTATCTATTGTTTTCCGTGCGTTATCTACGAATCGTGTTCGAGAAGGCTCCGGGGTGTTATTTTCTAATAAAAGCTCTAGAGCTTGTTATTTTTAATAACATGCCCCCGCGGAAGTCGGGGTCCACCCTAAACACCGGGTCACGGTAATGGTTCTAGAATACAATGTCCTGACAATTATATACAGCGCGCGATCTGTATATATACTGATGGCAACTTAAGATACCAATTCTATGGTGTGCAAACTATGGCAACCTATAGTATGTAGAAACATTGAGCGGTATGCTACCTGTAATAACTTTAAAAATTGATTGCCTTTACATCAAACATTTCTCAAATGGACATGACACTATTATTTTTACAACATCCAATAATGATATAGTTCAGATATTTGATTTTTCATAACGTCATTTAAAATTTCATGCAGAACTGCATTTCCTTTAGGTAATTGCAAAAGACTAAAAATTAAACAAATACCAAAAACCTACTCCATGAACATTAAGATTTGACCAAACACTGGGTTACTTATAGAGGGGTACCCCCCCCCCCAAAAAAAACAGTACTAAGTCAGCTTCAACCTTTTGGTATCAGCTTGCAGAAGCTTCCCCATCCGACGCCGTCATTTCCATTTGAAATCAAATGCTGCTTCCCCAAATGTCGACATCAACACAATACACATAAAGATCTACATAATTTAGAATATCCTATACAGTGACGGTCCCCAGATCAAGATTGGTTTATTTTGTTTTCTTCATCTTCAACCCTATGCAAGTGCCCTCAAATGGCTAAAATAAACACTGAAACTCCTGTAATTTCTGCACGAAATATCATATGTTCAGATGAGAGGTTTAATAGTTTTATTTTTGTTCGATAGCTTGGTTGATTTTATTCATTCAAATTTTGCTCCAAGATAAACTTAATACATGATATATTTGCCTTTCGTATTTAGCAAAGCACTAATCAATTAATCGATTGGCAAGTTATAGCCTTAAATAACACCTTAATATCTTTAGTCACTCGAAGGGTTTAATGGCCAGAGCAATCAATACAACCCATTTGGAATTTGGGTAACGCTCGTCAATAGACGGGTGACATGACAGTGGTTTTTAATATGTTAAATTTAAATTGCGACAAATTAAGTTGTTCGTTATCAATCCAATTTTACATGTTTTAACCAAAATATTGTTTTAAAATGTTATTTTTATATTAACTCTAAGTGTATGCTATATAATCACTGTGCTAAGGGGGGGGGGGGGGGGGGGGGGGGGGGGTGATGGCGTTTCGTAAATAACAAGCTTTCTCGCTTGACTTTGTTTAACATCGGTCTCGCGGCCACTACGGCCGCTTCGACCGTATGTTAACCAAGTCAAGCGCTCAAGCTGGTTAATTTCACGAACGCCATCTAGCTCACTGATTATCTATATCATAACCGTCTGTTGCCCCCCAAATAAAACTTGCACCCTTTTCTTAAAAATGAATAAAGGTCACATCAATTCTCTTTCATAATATAAGTGACCAATGATAATGTATAGACTTCAGCAAACCATTAACTAAAGATATTACATTGGGCCCGGTATGCGGAGCCATTTTTTCTGCCAGGTGTTATCACCTCGACCTCCACGATTCGGGTTTGAATTAACAAATACCAGTCCTCTTTCCAATAATTGAATAACGAACCAGTACATTATGATATAGTCGTTGCAATAGTTTCTTCTGAATCGCGGTAAATTGATACAATCATGAAGCATAAGTTACGGATTTTAATTCTGCACAAAGTTGTTAGTCAAAGCTGCCCAGCAACATTCTGGCATGATTTTTGTTTGTCTTATCTTCCTTTTCGAATAAATGATGAAAAACATGGACAAAGTTAATTGAACACGCACTACTCAGAAGCTCAAGATTTTATTTATTTGCGAATGAGGATAATATTTTTGCGCTTACGTCATTAACAACGACTCGTCTAAAAGAGGAAGGTGGTACACCTGAGTCTTTTCAAACGCGAGACAATATAACCATGGTCTTCACTCCCGTATCACAATGGATTGAAGTGTTTTTTCTAGGCATTCCCGCGCAAGACCGACCTCCCCCCCTTCGAAGACCGCACCCCTAATTATCTCACTGATAATTCCATTCATAAGATTTAGATTAAGTCTCACTTCCTATTGACCAGTTTCCACTTTTTTCTTCACCGATAATGTTGATGCACTGAGCAGGTGTGTCCCAACAGTTATCTACCGGTTCAGCAATGACTCGTCGTTGCATTTCAATAATAAAAAGGCGACTTTTCTACACCGTCGATAATTGGATATCTTTAGCCTCACATTGTTTTGCTAAGTCTATTGTATCTATTGGTCCCTGATATTGGGGAAAAATAAATAAACTGACATTTTAGTCATTTCCAAGAAAATGTGGCCAGTTTTATTGCGGCAACAGACTGTTATAATGATTTTATTTATTTATTAGTGAATTACACTTGGTTTCCCCCTAGCCCCTCGATGGTGACACAAAACAACAGCATAGACGGACATGTCCCCAAATCCTAACAAGGCAATATAATAGAATATGAAATTTTCGATTGTCTCTCTGAACTGAAAGACCTGTTTGCACCTAATTGTGGAAGGCGTACAGTATTTTCCAGCAACTGACAATTTTTGCCGACTATGTTTTTTTATTCGTTGCAGATACTCCGGGTGGTTTACAAAGACAATAAGGGGGGTAATTGGGTCCTGCAATTTGGTAATAATTGTCCAATTTACGAAAATGAGATTGCAATGGCGTTAATTGTGTGATTGTAATCTACAAAAATGCTTTTTATCGAATCGCAATCTGACAATTCGGTTCCTGAGATTGGCCTGATTCAAAGTGAAGCAGTGTACGTTAAATTTGCCAAAAACGCATCGTCTCCTATACTTTATCATTTGAAAATTTAAATGGTAATAATTAAGATATTTTAAAGATATTATTTATACTCCATTTAATTGGATTTAATTTTGGCCTAATTCGAAGTAAATAAATACTTATCTGGGTTTGGTCCATAATTGAATTATGGTGGTAGTGATTTTTTATGTATTTTAATTTGTTTTCTCACCCGCGATATTTAAGAAAATTATTTTACAAATTACTTACAGGACCTGGGAATGCACCGATTCGATGATTCTTCATTATAATTATGATAATTCCGTATAAAGTGAAATTTTTAAAAAATCCATATTTCCCATCAAAAAGCGCCCTCATTTTGTCTAATGTTTCGAGGTCTATAACGCGTTTCGTTAAAATACGCAAACAACCAACGAACGTAACGTCACTAGAGTAACGCTTACATTCTACTCACAGAAATT